>KK115154.1:249515-298526 GCA_000611955.2 Stegodyphus mimosarum
TATTTACCAGGGTGTTTTTTCTCAGGTCCTGAACTGGAACAGTGAGCTGATGAAACGTAAGCTTTGTTCTGATGTAACTGCTGGGCTGGATAATAACTGCACGTGAAGGGATTTGTAATCCTCTTTTATTCAATCACTATTATTTACAAACTTCCCAACTCGGGAGCGATACAGAAAGTAAAAGACCGCACTTAAGTTGAACTTAACAATCAAATAAATTTAAAACTAAACCTAAAATAGAACTTAAATCGAAGGTTGCTTCGCAGAGCAATTCGCGGAAGTTGGCCTCTCCCTAAAAGGGTGCGTAGCAAGATATACAATTCGCGGAAGTTGGCCTCTCACTAAATGGTGCGTAGCAAGATATACTAATACTAGCGCACTTCAAATTGCTTAAATATGCAATTACGTAGCAAGCACTATGGCTTATAAATTTTAACTGCTAGCTGGTCAGACGAACGTCGAGCAGAGTGTCCGTGATCTGACACTGAAGCTCTCTCACGCTAAGAGGTTTCTACCTCTGGCTTAAATAGTACTTCGCTGTACTTCAAAATTAGCATAAGCTGAAAACGCGCGCTTCTTCTGACGGGAAGTTGAAACAGAGAGGAGATAGAAAGATTTAAATTAAAATAAAACTTGGTTAGTTTAACTAAAACCTTACACGGTAAATTGTAAAGCAAGACAGTTAGACCCTAAATTGTTGGAAACAGCTAAAAGAGAATTCAAATATATGCTAGACAATAACATCATTAGGCCTTCTAGTTCAGAATGGGCAAGTCCCCTACACATAGTGACAAAGAAAGACGCTTCCCGTGGGGCGATTACAGAAGACTGAATGATTTAACTTTACCTGATCGTTACGCCGTCAATCGAATTCAACATTTTCAACATATCTTAACTCATAAAACAATATTATCTAAAATTGACCTTTTTAAGGCATATTTTCATATTCCAGTAGCAGATGAAGATAAAGAAAAAACTGCCATCATCACATCTTTTGCAAAGAATATGTATTGTTAAGAAGCATAACTTCGCGGCAGCAGAAGTGGCTTCCTTCGAGGGAAAGGGAAACAGCTGCGTATGCGTGAAATTTCTGTCGCCAAAAAGCGGCAAAGCTCGAAGCTGATGTCGAAGTTCGAACAGGTTCGACGGTCAAGATTATCAAGAGTTTAAAGCTGTGTGACTCCGTTTTTTTCCCTCCATATTGACGGATATAAAATCAGACATGAAACTGCGATATGTATAATGCAAATTCAACAGCCAGTGAAAGTGAAACTTCCCCTAATATTTCATCACTTAGCAGGTCAAAGAACGATTCATCTTAGACCTTGTTCCTCAATTTCCTATACACGTGGCGGAGGAGGAAAATCTCCTCCAGGTCCAGTACATCACAGAGGGGAAATTCTCGCCAACAGGTTCCGTCGCCAAATCCCTTGGCGAATGTTCCCTTTTCTTTCTAGCGGCGTAGAAGACAAACTGGTTTACATTACGTCTATGGAGCCTTTCCTTCTTTACATAGACGTTCTTTGCCTTTTGGTCTTTGCCAATTCAATGTCATGAGTTTTAGTCTCAAAAATGCTCCCGCAACCTTTCAGAGGTTCATCAATCAAGTTTTTTATGGCCACACTTTATGTTTCCATATTTGGATGATGTGTTGATTGCCTCTTCTAGCGAGGAAGAACATCGTATACATCTTAAAACAGTTTTCTGCGTTTAGATAAATGTGGTCTCCGAAATAATATTAGCAAATCTGTTTTGGGAGTACCCGTAATAGACTTTTTGGGCTATCAAATATCTGCTGCAGGCTCAAAACCTCTGCCTCAAAAAATTAAAGCTATAATGGAATATCCATTACCAGAAACTATACGCGAACTTCGTCCCTTCGTAGGAATGATCAATTTCTATCGTAATTACATAAAAATTGCCGCAGATGGCCTACCCCAATTCGGATTACCCTCTGGCACTTCTCACAGATGCATCCGACTTAACTATTGGATCAGTTATTCAACAAAAAGAATCAAATGGATGGAAGCCTACTGCATTTTTTCAAGGCTTAATGATACCCAGAAAAACTATAGAGCTTACGATCGCGAGCTTCCTGTAATTGATTTTGATCTGATAGCAGATGCGCAAATTAATGATTATGAACTGCGACATTTGAAATTACATTCCAAATCATTGCATATCAAATAGCACCAGTTACCATCAGGAAAACTTTTATATTGCGATACCTCTACATCCAGTATCAGACCATTCATACCTAAAAACTTTCGGATGAAAATGTTTAATACAATTCATGGTCTAGCTCACCCTGGAATTCGAAATACCATAAAAGATATTACTAAAGATTCATTTGGCCAGATATTAAAAAAGATGTTAAACAGTGGGCCCAAACTTGTATCGACTTTCAGAAAAATAAAGTAACTAAACATACAATATCAGAATATTCTCAAGCACTATAAAGATTTAGTGCCGTGCGCATTGATTTAATTGGGCCTTATTCGCCTTCTAATGGATGCACATATTGTTTGACGTGTATTGATTTGTCTACCTCTTGGATGGAAGTGGTACCGTTATCAAATATCACTGCCGAAAGTATAGCAAGAGCTTTTTATAAAGTTTTCGAAACTGTTTCGAAATTAGGCCTCTCTATGCGGTGTAAAAGTAAGCCATACAACTTCTTAACATCCTCAGAGTAATGGAAAAATTAAACATCTACACCGTACTTTAAAAACAGCTATTAGATGTCATAATTCTCTTCATTGGACAGAAACATTACAAACAGTTCTTATGGATTTGCGAACTGCTCTACATGAGGACTGTAAATATGCAATAGCTGAAATGGTTTATGGCAAAACTATGAAATTACCTGGCGATTTTTTTGAAGAATCAAACTTGCCAATATCTAATGATAATTTTGTAAGTAATCTTCGAAATCAGATGGCTCTCGTAAAGCCTTATCAATCCAAATCCAAATGTAAACAAAAGATTTTCATCTCAAAAGATTTGCACACATGCTCGCATGTTTTTCTGCGGGTTGACAGAGGAAAAAAAATGGGAGTCCCCATATTAAGGACCCTTTTTGGTACTGCAAAGAACCCCGAAATATTTTCTTTTATCAATTAAAAATAAACAAGTTAATATTTCTGTGGATAGGCTAAAACCAGCTTATGTGTTACAATCTAATGAACTTTTGTCTCCAACTTCAAAAAATGATCATACATCTGTGCCAAGTGAGCAACTAAAACAACCTAAAAAATCAACACTCTGTGGAAGACAAGTAAAACGTCCTCTTCCTTTCAACGACGTTATTGACTCTTCTTGAAATTATAACTCTTTCATATTCATTTAAATTTATGTTTTTGTTTGTGTACATAATTTCAATTTATATATTTGTATAAATATTTGTATCTTCTCTCCCACCATGTTTTCAGAGTAACGTAACTTCGTTACTGGAAGTGATGTAGGCAACAATTATTGTTGGTCAGAATAACTACAACTGCTTATATTAGTTAATGACTTCTACTTTCACTTCACCCATCGCTCAGCTGAAGTGTCGTTATGACTGAGATCAAGAAGGGGAATTACCGAGCGCTAGAAAGAATAATAAAATATTGTAATACGAAAAATTGACTCTTGCTTTTGTTTTTTGCCGTTTAAATTATCATACAAAAAGAACGTTGCAAGCGACTACAAAATATTCTTCGCCTAAATTTTTCTTACAACTCCTTACAACTTTCTTACAACTCTGCATAAAATGTTCTACATAAGAAACATAGAACGATATATTAAATCGTATTATAAGGTATATAATACGATATAAAATACTGCTCTAAATATATATGTGTGTAAGATAAAAAAATATGCAAATTAAAATTATAAATTAGCAATAGCTCCTTAATTTCTCATTTTAATTTGAGTAGTTCCCCTTTCTGTTCTACAAATATTAATAACATTACTGGACTGCGTCATTTCTAGATTAATCGATACCATATGCCAGAGGTGGGGAACCTTTTTACCATTAGAGGCCACATTTAAATTAGGCAGCAATAAGAGAGGCCGCATAAGCTGATTGACCTAAGAAAGTGACTTTTGTGAAATTATTATAGTTTTTCTATAGATTTAACAATTTATTGCATTATATAGAAAAAATAAAATATAATACTACAAAATTTTAAATATAATATACATATAAAATAATATAAAAATATTATAAAAAAATACAATAAAAAATATTTTTTTATTCACTAAGTTAGTGACTTATTTGGCTTTGTTTTTGGTTTGACAGTAATTGTATATTTGGATCAAGCTTCGTAACACACAGCTTTAATTGATCCTCTAAATGTGCATCTGTAATTTGCGTTCTAATGTGCATCTATTTGCGTTTTTAAATTTGTTTTTATTTTTGACATGAGAGAAAATGTTGTCTCGCAACAGTAGGTACTTCCGAAGCAGGAAAGTAAACGGCGAGCATGTTCTCGAAGGCATGGATATTCAACAGCATTTTTCCAGATTTCTATGGGATCCTTTTTAGCGTTGAAAAGGGATTTGATGATACTATCATCCCCTAAATCAATTAACTCCATTTGTAGTTCTGCAGGAGCCTCGGATATATCTATTAAATGCGGTTCAAATGCCAGTTTCATAGCAGGAGTGTGCTCGTCAAAATCAGAAAATCTATTAGTATACTCTTCTATTAAACAATCCAAGACACCTACATATTCATCGAATATTTTATTGTCACAGTTCTGCTCATTTAACATTTTAGCTAGCTCCGGGAAGTGTTGTGCAGATATTTCCGATCGACAAAGCAATGTTTTGAAAAATGATAATTTTTTTCTAAACGCTTGGATCTTTTGCCACATTTCATAAATATACCTCGTTTCACCTTGCAGGCAAATATTTAAATTGTTTTGTTTTGTCATCATATCAGACAAAAATGCAAGGTTTCTGAGAAATACTTCATCTGATAGATCACATTGTTTTCCTTGTTCTTTATAAAAGTTTAAAATTTGTCGTCGTAAAGACAAAACTTTTATCAAAACCTGACCTGTTGATAGCCAGCGAACCTTGCAGTAGTATGGTAGGTCGACACTATACGTTTCCTCATCTAAAGAGAGCATCTGCCGAAATTCACGATGACGCATTCTATTTACGTGAATATAGTTGACAATGGCAATGGTTCTATCCAGAGTGTCTTGCGCAAAGATTTTGCTGATTCAAAATGCAGTGAAATGATATCAATTTTTTCAAGTTTAAGTTTTCCTTTTTTATCAAAGCAACGAATCCTTCTTTTTTGCCTCTCAAGGTGCGCCATCGGTGCAGACACTGACTAAATTACTGACATTCAATTGTAATTTATTACCTACTTCTTTGAAGTTTTCGAAAATATCGGCTCCGCGAGTTCTTACAGTTAGTGTACCCAACGCAAGTAGTTCTTCGTAACATTGAAAATCTTTAGTTATAGCACGAATAAAATATAAAACTTGTGCCGAATCTGTTTTATCAGTGCTTTCATCTAAAGCAATTGAAAAATAAACATCTTCATTTTGTATAATTGTATGAAGTTGCTCTGTTACATTTTGCGCTAATTCGTGCTGTCGATCTGTTACAGTTCTTCTTGAAGAGGTAATTGTTTGTATTTGTCGACTGTTATAAGCACGCACTGTTAACTACACTTTGAAGATCGCAACAGGGAAGCGTTGAGAGATGCGAGTCAGAGAAGCCAAAGCAAGGTGTGACACTCAAATGGGAGATCTGAAACCGAGTTTTGTTTACTTCTTAGACAAGGTAGTTGGCGCTGCTAGCTGTGGGCCAGAGCCTCGCTCATGCGTATTAGAGTCCGTTTCAGACTAGTATTCTGACGTCATGTTACAATATGACTGTCTTTGGTGGGATTTTTCGCGCAACTGTCATGGCGTTGATGTACAATAGTTGTTTGAAACGAACTCTACCATTTTGTACTAGGTGGCAAAGGGCCGCACAAGAACCTCGCGGAGGCCGCATGCGGCCTCGAGGCCGCAGGTTCCCCACCTATGCCATATGCCGTATATAAAGCTAATAACGCAGCTAATTCAGAAATTGAACTCAAAATTTCGAGAACCAAAACCTTTCTCTTAATAAAATGGATGCATTCGTGGAGGAATTTTGAAGGAAAACTGGCTCGTTTCCTCGTTACTCAAGAGGAATATTGAGAAAACGCCCATGCAGCCTTCACCTAGAATTGAGCTGAGGTCAAACTAGTAATTTTCCAGTGACTTTTACCGCTCGACCGCTAGTGGGCTCAGCTATTGATAGAGTACTTGAAACCTACACAGGACTGAAATTTTATTTTATTCCACAAGAACACTATCCATTGATGATAAAACAGTTTTGGGGTGAAATATATTTATGGTTTATAGGAGAATTTTTTTGCAATGAAAATGTAAACAAATTCCATCTGTCTCTTTAAACTGCAAAAACTTGCGGATGTTTTTTACCATAACTTTGTTCTAAAGCGAATTTTTAAATGAGGTTTGTTTCAAAATATTTGTAAAAATTTGAATTTTAATGCAAAAACATATAAAAATTCCGATATGTATGTATGTGTAATGGATTGAAGAAGTTTATCGCAGTAGAATGATGAAACTTGCAGACAAACGTAGCCGTAGATTCAGCATAATTTTATTGGAAGTTTTTTGGAAGTTTACATCTGAAGATGCACAATGAATGACAGACAGAAGCGAGTGGAGACGTGTTATTTTGAAGCTGGCAAACGGAGGAAGTGCGCATTCAGAATAAAAATATGGGAAGGATCAAAAGAGTTTTGTTTTCAATAGAAATCTTATTCAGTATTTGGATAATAGGTGTCTGCACTGTGACGTTTCTTACGATTTTATGATGCGGATTTATTTTCAAATGCACAGTTTATATTGCTATGTTATGAATGCTTATTACTTTTAGGACAGAATTCTCAGATTAAAATGAAGAATAAAGGGGCGAATAAAAAACAAAAATTAGTTGTTAGCTTTCATATTTTATACCTTGTATACATACATAAAAGCAAAAACCTTAAAATTTTTTAAAAAAAGGTGAATTCCAAAATTTATTTGGAAGGACCATAAAGAAAAATCTTGCGCAACTGCTGCAAAGATAATATCTGGTTGTAACAAAAGTTTTCCGCCAAAAAAACTTTCTTAACAAAGTTAGGGAAAAAAACGTTAAAACCGTACCTTTAGTGCGGGTAGTAATCACCACCCAAATCTATGAATATTTGCCAATGTTTTGGTAGATTTTAAAGACTTCAGAGACCCAGAAACTTCATGGCCGCGAGTCCAAACAATGATCAACCTCATTTCGGACGTCCTGTGCAGAATGGCAGATAGCATGAGCAAGATTTAGTTGCAGAAGTGGGAAAATGTGGAAGACCGAAGGAACGAGGTCGAGGCTATGCCGTGGGTGTGGCAACAGATCCCATTCGAGTCCCCACAGAATCCAGCCGGTAAATGCAGACACAGGCGGTCTTGAATTATCTTGATGGGACTTTATCTTTTGCGTCGGAATTCAGTTCGACGTTTTTTCTTGATGGCAGAGTCAACATGGATTAGCATCTCGCTGTACACCTTAGTATCCAGAGTTTTACCTTTTCCCAGATACTCTTTGTGGATAATATCACGACAGTCCTACCAGATACAAAGCACGACATTCTTCTTAGTCAAATTGCGCTTTGCGACTCTGCCGACGGGTTCACCGGGCGTCTGTCTTGTTGAAGAAAATCCACTTTTCGTCACAAGTAACGATCCGGTCCGGAATTTTGTCCTTGCATTGATATTCCAGCAGATTAGTGCAGGCCCGAACACGGCTATCCTTATCTGCTTAAGTCAGCTCATACGGCACTCAGCGATTAAACCTGTACGTCAAGTTTATGCGACGCATAGCGCGACTAATGGACATGAAACTAACGTCTAACTCTTTAGCAAGCTCTCGAGTGGTTGCATACTGATCTTCCACAAGTTCTAGCAGGCGGGTCTCATCAACATCAGTAGGCTGGCCAAAGCGCTCTGCTTCTTGAATGCCATAGTCCTTGTTTTCAAGCCTTCGGTACCAAACCTTCGCAGTGTCATATGATACAACATTAGTATCTAAAACTGTACACATGATTTGGTGACATTCTGCAAGTGTCATTTTGCTGCATAACTGGAAATAAATAATGGTTCTAATTTAGAAACGTGGTAGTCCATTTCAGACACCTTGTACTTAATGATAACGATATTTTTTTAGAAATTTCCCAACACAGTGTTCTAAAGCAAGTCTCTTCCTTTCAAATGCAAAAAATCGTTTGACAAAATATAATTAAACACGCCAACGCGAACTATTTGCGCAAACGGTATTTGCGGTGGCGAGAAACTTTCGTTAAAATCCGACATTTAATTCAGTAATGCACTCTCAGACAAAAAAAAAAAAGACGCACAACGGCGCACCGAGAAGATATAAAGCAAATTGGACACAAATTGATGTACATACAGGTTTCGACGGAAAATGCACAATTTTACATTTTGGCTGCCAATGAATGAACGGTTGTCGCTACAGCGCATCTGATCTGCGCAACTAGCAGGATATTTAAGAGGAGAAATTACTATTCCAGGTCATAAATTCTTCACGAATTTCATTCCGTCTACTCTGATAGACAGTAATTATGCCTCGAGTACAGGTGCGCGAACGATACGCGCAGATGTCAGAATTTGTGAGAGGTCGTGTAGTTGGGCTCAAAGAAGCTGGTTGGTCTTATCGCCGAATAGATGGCTATTTGAGCAGGAACGATGCCACTATCAGACGATGTTGGCAGGAATGGGTGAACCATGGCCGCACACAGCGTCAAGAAAGAAGCGGTAGGCCTAGAGAAACGACAGAACGGGAAGACCGAGCAATCGTCAGAGCGGCGCTCACAGCCCCAGATGCATCATTATCATCGATTGTATGTGCAACTAGTGCTTCAGTGACCGCAAGGACCATTCATAGACAGCTCACAGAAAGGGGGCTGAGGTCACGGCGCCCCTTGCACCAACTACCATTGGCTTCTGTAGAACGTCAAGCCCGTTTGCAGTGGTATCGGGCTCATTCGCACTGGAATGTCACTGACTGGAGTAGAATAGTCGTCAGTGATGAGTCCCTCTTTGAGCTGAGCCCCGATGACCAGCAAAGGCGAGTCTGGAAACGCCCCGGACAGCGGTGTGATACCAACCTGACTGTCTTCCTGCAGACAGGCCGACAACCAGGAGTGATGGTCTGGAGTTCCATTTCATTTCATAGTATGACCCCTTTGGTTGTCATCCGTCGCAACCTTACAGCACAGCGGTACGTCGACGAAGTTCTAAGGCTCGTTGTGTTGTCCTTCATGTCATGCCACCATGTACATTTCAGCAAGATAATGCCCGCCCCCACACTGCACATGTTTCTACTGCTTGCCTTAGTACTTGCCGAACATTACCTTGGCCAGCAAGGTCGCCGGATCTCTCTCCTATTGAGCACGTTTGGAGCATTATGGGCAGGGCCCTCCAACCATCTCGGTATGTTGACGAACTAACGCGCCAGTCGGACAGAATTTGGCCCGATATCCCTCAGGAGGACATCCGCAACCTCTATCAATCGATGCCAAGCCGAATAACTGCTTGCATAAGGACCAGAGGTGGATAAACACATTACTGACTTTTTCACTTTGTGAAGCTCTATCACTTCAATAAATCATCCAGTTTTTTTCAAACTGTAATCGTTTGTTTTTCTGTACATGTGCATCATTTCTACCGATTTTCGTCCCATTCGAATAGCTCTTTCTTGAAGCGTCTTTTTTTTTTTTTTTTTTTTTTTTTTTTTTTTTTTTAGTTAAGTTTTTATTGGATTCAGGAGCAACTGTGAACATCAGGAAAATCGAAGTGAAAATTAGAATGCAGAAGAGTGCTATTGTGGTAAAAAATGGCAAATAAGAAAGCATTTTTTATGCTAATATGCACTATTGTGGAAAAATAAAAGAAAAAAAGTAGAATAAAACATTTACGAAAGTTAATATGTACTATTGTGGAAAAATAAAAGGAAAACAGTAGAATAAAACAGAAGAATCATTGCTAGTTCCATCAAAAGATCCCGACTTTTCAAGTTGAATTGAAATCTCTCCATACAACCAATCAACAATTCATGAAAAGCGCGTTTCGTCATCTTCCTAATCCGAACAAATCCCCATTAACTAACAATTAATCATATCCGAATCACATCTTATAATTTCAGTAACGAAATAATTCTCCGAAGGCAACCAGACCACATGAAACAATAAAAAACAGAAACGAACAAAGTAATCAACAGAAAAATACTTATAACAAACAAAAAGGAAAATGAATAATAATTGAAATGAAAAAAAAAAAAGAAAGAAACTTAAGATCATAAATACAGTTAAAAATTTTACAAATAAGACCAAATTTAATTTTAATTTCTACTTATATAAAACTGCACCAAATAAACACTGAAAATGGCACCACAAGTGAAAAAAGCATGATACGTTAGGATTATCCAAAGTAAAGCGAAATGCGCCATATGACGCATTACTCCCGTTATTCCGATGCTTTGCTCGCTCCGTGGAATAAAATTGCAAATTTCATCATTATAAGAATTGCGCATTCCACAATAATGCATATTAGCTTTTAAAAATGCATTCTATCCTTTCTTACCACAATAGCACACTTCTGTATTCTAGGAGATAAAGCCGAATACTTGCGCTAAAGCTGCTAAGGAATAAATCAGTTATTTATTATTAGAAAAAGTTTCTCGTATATCATCTTCAAAGAATAGAAATTTAATTAAAGCGATGAATTATTCGAGTAAATTACAGTCAGTTTAATTAAATAAGTAAAATTTATTCCAATAATTTATAACTTTAAAATACTGACTATAATTTAATCCAATAATTCATCGCTTTAATTACATTTCTGTTCTTTGGAGATAGCATACGAGAAACGTTTTCTAATAATAAATAACTGATTTATTCCTTAGCAGCTTTAGCGCAAGTATTCAGCTTTTAAGGAGTCAGGTGCATTTAAATAGGCGATATATATTAAAAAGAAGTGTACAAATTCCAAATTAGCCTAATAAATTACCAAAGTTGCGCAATATGCTATGAATTTAATTAAATAATCAAGAGATAATAATTAAATCACAGCTGCTCTTACAAAATTCTTGAAAATTACTCTGCTCCTTAAAAAAGCCAAGGAATTTTCAACAACATTCTTTATATTAATTTTATTATGTTGTATTAATTATATTTTACTATGTTATTTCATCCAATTATTTTTGTTTCAGTTTTGAAAGAATATAATTAAATGACTAAAACTTATTCTAATAATTAATAACTTTAAAATACTGACTATAATTTACTCCAATAATTCATACCTTTAATTAAATTTCTGTTAATAATAATTAATAATTAAATTCAAAAAGTGGTCAACGTCCAGTAGAAAAAACACATTTCAAAACTGAAACAAAAACAATTGGATGAAATAACATAATAAAATATAATTAATACAACATAATAAAATTAATGTAAAGAATGTTGTTGAAAATTCCTCAGCTTTTTTAAGGAGCAGCGAAGAATTTTCTGACAGCAACTGTGATTTAATTATTATCTCTTGATTATTAAATAAAATTCATAGCATATTGTGCAACTTTGATAATTTATTAGGCTAATTTGGAATTTGTACACATTTTTAATAGATGTGGCCTATTTAAATGTATCTCACCCCTTAAACCGAAGTAAGTATTAAATAAATATTAAGGAAGGATTAGACTAATTCATTTCTTTTTGTAAATATAAAAATGAAACGCTTCGCCGAGAGGGTACGATGTTGAAAGCGCAAAGAAAATATTAAAAATCGTGACTTATCAAGTATGCACGTATGTTATGCATTCAAAAAGTTGTATAGTCAAGTCCCTATCACTTACATTCTACATCGGTTTTTATGAAGAACTACTGTTAAAATAAGTTGGGAGCGTCCATATAAGTCTGCCAGACAGTATTTGCTACGAACTTTATACTGTGAAAAAAAGTTGAATAGTGAAAATTGTTTTTGAACGACAGGTAGTTGTTCACTGTTTTGCTGAGTTGTTGATTTCGTGTTTACTTGATCTTGTGAACTGACTTTGATGCGTGAAGGATAGCGAGTCCATTGAGCGGTGTTGCAATTTATTTTACACATCGAATTCAGTTCTTTTCAAGTGATACAGTTTTTCCAAAAAAAAAAAAAAAAGAAGAGGGGATGTTTAAATGAGAGTCAGGGTCAAATGTTCAGGAGGACAATGCACGTTTGGAAGAGGTTAAAGGTTTCGTGTTAAAATGGCGTTTACTTTTTGTGTCATGGCCTCTCTTCAAAAAAGGCAATGCATTTATAATGCTAAATTATATTAAAAAAATTCTTTTTATTACTATTATTCTTAGTCTAAACCTGTATCATCTACTTCAGAAAAATTGTTAAGTTACATACAAGATTAGTCTGTTTAAATAAAAAATGTAAATTTTAAAGGATTGTAATTTTATCCTCCAGATTACAGTTTAATACCCGAAAGACGACAGAAAGCGGTACTCTCGCAGGTTTCTAACGAAAAACATACAAGCCAGACAAAAATCCAATTTAAACCAATATGTAATGTAATCCAATCCAATCCATTATGATAAGAAACATTTACTTCCAATTCTCGTATAGAAATTCCATAAACAAAAATTTCAATTTTCCGAATTCCAAGAATTTTAATGAAATTGAAACCAATTAGAAATACTATGAATATTTCCTTCTCTTTTTTAAGCACGAATCGTTCCTAGGAAAGATGTATATAGTAGTACTTTTTTAAGGAGAAGGTAGAATAAGAGAAGGACTCTCAGTAAATTAAAAATTTGCAACAGATGACATGATGTTCCAAGAAAATAATTCTGTTAATGTATTTTAATGCATATTTATATAATTTTGAATGTTTAATGTAAATTACCATTTAATCTCCATTCTTGGATATAATCTGAGATGTCTAAATAATGATGGAATACTGGGGAACTCGGAGAACATGGAACAACAAAAGATGGGAGTTACTTGAAGCAGACAAATACTGAACAAACGGGAGGGGGAACTCCAATCGATTTCAGTGACCCCTCAAAGCACTTAAACTTTCAAAAACTATAACAATAAATAAATATGTATACATATATATACACACATATACAAATCATAAAATGAAAAAGAATAATTTTGTCTTGGTGTATAGACTGTATTGTACACTCACGTTTGTGAAAATTGCAACACCAAGAAGGAATCGTCATAATTGAATGCAATTTAATACACAGTTGAGTGGTAGTGGTACAAATAAATGATTAAATGTTCAAAGCAAACAAACAAGAACAAGAGATCAGAATCAGTATTTTGTGTGGCCACCACGCGCCGCAATAAGTGCTGCTACACGACGTGGCATGGAGTCAAACAAAGTTTGAATGTCTGACTGAGGAAGAGCATTCCATATCGTTTGTACGCGTACCCAAAGTTCGTCTGCAGACGCAACAGGACGAGGATCACGAGCAAGACGCCGACCAATGACATCCCACACATGTTCAATTGGCGACATATCCGGGGAACACGCAGGCCAAGGAAGAAGCTGTACCTGCTGCGCTGCAAAGAAGGATTTAACAATCCGAGCAGTATGAGGGCGGGCATTGTCCTGTTGAAATACAGCGCCTGGCAAGCTTTGAAGGAAGGGAACAGCTTCGGGCTGTAGAACTTCACGGATATACCGGTTGCTGTTCAGATTGCCCACAATTCGTAGCAATTGAGATCGTCTATGATATGCTATGGCGCCCCAGACCATAACTCCGGGTGTTCGTCCACTGTGGCGTTCGATAATGCACTCCGGAAGGTGGCGTTCACCGGCATAGCGTCTGACACGAATGCGGCCATCATGGTACCACAAATTAAAGCGGGATTCGTCAGAAAACACGACATGCTGCCAATCAGCACGCCAGTCTCTATGCTGATTGGCCCATTGTAGCCGCAGGCGGCGATGGTCGTGCGTTAGGGGGATCCTGTATAAAGGAGTCCGTGCGCGCAGTCCACACTGCAGCAGACGTCTACGAATTGATGAAGCACACAATGAAACACCTGTAGCTATTGACCACAGTGCTGCCAATTGTCTAGAGGAAGCTGTACGGTCCGTCCGCGCCATGCGGACCAGGTGTCTATCATCGCGAGCTGACGTCACATTTCGGGGTCCACTCCCGGATTTCCGAGTTGTCCGACACTCGTCCGTCCACTGCTTCCAAACGCGCATCACTGTGCTGCTGTTACGCTGCACACGAGAGGCTACTGCACGATACGACAATCCAGCTTCACGAAGGCCGATGATTCTCCCTCGTTCAAACTCTGTAAGTTGTTCAAATCTCGCTCTCTTTCGTCGACGAGGCATAAGTACAGATTGAGTTAACGTTTACCACTAGCAGATAACCACCGATAACCATACACGCCTCGCTACAGCCGTCTATTTATTCGGATCCATCAGCCGTTCAGAGGGCGCTGCTCAGCATACGCATGCGCTACGGATTTGCAATTCTAATCATTTGCAAATCATGCGCTACTTTGCATTTCCTGAAAATTTCAGCTCACTCGCGTAAGTCCTTCATGGTGTTGCAATTTTCACAAACGTGAGTGTATTATGATGACGATTTAAGCACGTATACACAATTTCTTAGCCATTACATAAATTGTACATGATGATCCAAAAATCGTGCACATCAAATATTAAAAAATAGTGGAAATTCCAAAATAGATGTTAACAGCAAATTGCTTCATTGGATGACACTCCTATATTGTACCAAGTAATATATCACTTGAAATTTCAGTTACAGTTAAGGCTGTTAGCTTTAAAAATCATTTGATTGGCGCAAGATGAACATGAGTTTTCCCAAGCAGAACAAATTTTAGTGATTAAGCATTATTCCGCAACGTATAGAGACGTAGCTTGAGAAGGGAGCAAGGGGGGAATCTGTCCCCGGCTGCAAAATTCAGTGGGCGCCAAAGTGATGCTGTGAATTTTTTTAATGAAATGTTTTCCATTCTTGGTAAACAGGAGCGATCGCGAAATTTTTAATTGTTCCCAGGTGCTGAAAACCCTAGCTACAGCTCTGGCAACGTATTCTTAGGTAAAATTCGTTGAAGCGTTTAAGGTACTTTCCGAAATGTTCCCGAATTGAACAAGACAAGGAAGGAACTGCTTAGGAACCTGATTTCGAGAAACTATAAGAAACCACCATAAGAAAAGAAGTGACCGTTTTTCTTTCCTGAGTTAGGACAAAAACGGAAAAGAAATAAAATTTCCAGTACCCCCAAAAAATAGCTTGAGAAAGATAATATCGCAACCAGATTTATGCGTTGCGGAGTAGTGCTTAAAATCATAAAAATTAGTTTTCCTTGAGGAAAACTTATCTCCGTCTTATATCAATTGGTACTTCTCCGTCTTAAGCAGTAGCAAACGGTTAATTGCAACTAAAACTTCGGTTAACTAATGACCTGCAACTGAAATTTCAAGGAATAATATTGCTTGTACTAGTATAGGGCTGCAATACATAGTGACAATTTGCCATTAATATTGTTGCGTTTTACGGGTTCGTAGATTTGAGAGTATCCGATGAAAACACGATGCAGAACAATAAAAAGCACAATTTATTTACAAGAATCACTATTTACAGCACAGTTCCAAAATTACCATTAAAAGCGTCGAAAATCTACAATAAATACGCTGAAACAATCAGCCACACAGCTTCAGGCTGTAACTGTAAAGGTAGCTTCACGGCAACAATAGACTTAATAAACACCGTGGAACAATCACCAATACACTGTCAAGCTATACTGTAAAGGTAGCTTCACGGCAAAGCACTATCTCGATCGCTTTCCGTTCACAAAACTCTTGCGTAGCTTAGCAATCACAGTCAGCAGCTATTCTCACAATTCTCACAATTAATCACACTCTCTTAATCACACTACTCGCAACGCCGGCTCTCCGAAACGAAGGGGTTTATATAGCTTTTCTTTAGGTTCCACAGGTTTCGAGAAATATCTCGACAGGAAGTTATTCTAGAAGCTTCCCGATTGGACCATGGGATATCGCCAATTTGGTCGCCAAGTGGGCGATAAAGTCGCCAATCTGGCAACCCTACCATACACTATTTTATGGCAACCCTAGTGCTATGCCGGAAAGCTTACATACAGGCGCAACCGCCGAATTTTTCTCAACAATATCCATTTCAGAATTTCCATAATTTTTGAAATTTTTACATGCACTACTTTTGGATTATCCGATACATACTAATTCAAATTTTGCTCTGTTTGAAACATTTAAGAAAAACACTCCAACTAAAACCAAAATGAGAAGAACACAAGAAAAGAAATTCTTATCATATGCATCGAGGGTTCAGTCAGTTTAACTATAAAAGGAAAATCTAACAAACTTGGATTCAGATTAGTCGATTTCTAACTGAAGATGTACAGTTAGATAAATATTTTGAGATCATTACTGCGAATAAAACGAAATGATGACTTATATTGGAAAAATGTTAATCTGAAGGCTACGATCTCTTACTCTCTTAGATATCATTAAAAAGGCTAACCTCACACTTTTTAGCTTCAGGTTCTTCAATTTAGCTGAAGTCATCGCAGGTGTCTGCTTTTATTTTTTTTTTTTAATTTTTACATAGTTTATAGTAATTCTCAAATAAAAGTCTCTTCATTGTCAGAGACTGATCATCGCCTATCCCACAAGTTCTGGGTTTAGGACCTTAAAGTAGGAAGGCCTCAAAATCACCCTGTAAATCTTTATAATCCTCCGATGAAATTTTTATCTCACGAAAGTAAAAAAAGGTGAATATTGGAAACTCATGAAATTACTCTGTGCATAATGTCTACATCGGAACTTAGGGTGTCATTTGTTAAGGAAACATAGGGAAATTTTTATGGTTCGCTATAAAAAGAGTTCTAAAAAACCTGCGAGATTAAATAGCTGTTGACTGGCTAATCGTATATCCGTTTTATGGTAACATTTGGATTACATGGCATATAATAAAACTACATGAAATTTAAATTTTTCATGCTAACCCTGCACATTAAGAAGAAACTAGCTCTTCATCTTATTGTACAGCTATCAAAGAGGGAATATGCAAAATGTTGCTAAAAAGGTTACGAGATTTATATGACTGAAACATATATTTGGTCATAGAGGAAACTGTCTTTTAAAATTTTTTTATTAATTCAGTTACCATTTTTTTAATTAATCTTTCCCCTCTCTTTCCAGTACGTTTTCTTCAGTTACTTTGACATTTACAGAATTCCTGAATATTTTTCAGTGTGTTTCTTTGTTTCTGACGTTTTGATGGATACTTTTTTTAAAATCAAGCTTTCTCAAACTCTTCTTTTCACCCAAAATCTATCAGTTCTAGTTAACGGCTTTTTTAAAATATATTAATCTTCTTCCAAATTACGTAGAGGCCGTGTTTTATACTTTTACTCTCTTATTCCTTGGTTTTTCACCCTCAAGTGATACCACAATTGTCGTCTATACGTCTTTCCCCTCCCTAGGACTTTATATGGGAGCTTGGCGCTAGAGCCGAGGCAGCCTGTGCTGCCACAGCGAGCTGCACAATTTAGCAGACACCGGGGCGACGCAGAATGCTTTCTGTCTTCTTGCCACAAATCAGATTTTTCTCGAAGTGTATGGATCACTTCTCAAAAATTTTGCTAATCTAAATTTGAATTTTACTTAGTTTTAGCGTTAAATCAGAAATTTAAAAGGCCCGTTATGTTGCTGTTGAGAGTAGTCAATTGAATTTGATGTCTTGCTGGGGTAACACTACACAATCCATTTCACACATTCACAAAATACACAGTTTCAAGCACTAACAAAATAACATAATATTGTTTAGTCTGATGAGTTTCAGTGCTAAATGTTGCTACTAACCGAACATGCAATCAACTGCTTTCCAGACTGGAGGATAGATTTCTGATGGCGAAGATTTCTGATGGTTCAGTACCGTTTTTCGGAGTTGACGGTGCTTTTGGACTACTCTCTTACTGAATGGGTTATGAGCAGGTATTAGCTGACGTTCCATGTATGTTGCCCATCTTAGAGCAGATGCGTACTTTAAATAAGACAGTGATCCTCCACAATGTCAGAGCTAGCTTAAAAAATAAGCCTGAGTTTACTGGATCAAGGAAAAGTGGAGTTCCAAAAAGATGCTTAACGACTGAAGGAAAGAGGGTCAACACAAAAGTTTTCCAAAGCGGGTTTTACCTTGTTTCTCAGCTAAACAAGACTGAGAGTGAAAAAAAATTGGAGAAAACTAGTGTAAATGCTTTAGGAAGCAGCAAATCGTTTAGGGCCTCTAAAACCTAAATTCGGTCCTGTCCACAGTCCTGTTGACCCCGAATTCGCTAGAGGAACATTTGTTGGTGTTTAAAGCCAACTCTACTATAGTTATATTCAACGAACTGATTCGATAAATCCGACCTTATAATATTGTACTGAAAGTTACAGTAATATTACTAGTTTAAAAATTATGAGAGAATTAAAATTTTTTTTTATTTATTTCATTCAAAAAAATCTAGGAATTCGATCATTTTAACGATATATTATATCGCGGAAGGAACAGATGAAAGGTGGCTAGTCTGTTTCTAAGATACAGCTAATACAATCTCAGCTCATCCGATTGCCACCCATCCGAAACCCGACTACACTGGAACAATTCGAGTTCTTAGAAGGAACGAAATGCAGTTTGTTTTGACATTTTTAAATGCTAAGTTAGTTAGAAAATATTAGGAGGTTGGCTTGTCCTTTTAGCCAGTTGACGATCCCGAAGTAGGTATGGATGTTTAGCGTCCTCGAGGCATGTAGACGCTTAAAATACTTTCGAGCCTAAAGTCCTTTTGAGAAGCTATTGGTAAAAAAATGTGGACCAAACAAAGTTGGAGCACAGCTCCGCTTCTCTCGTAGGTGTAATTCAGCTGCCCTCGTGGTGCACCCTGGCAAACGTTCTAGATGATGATAGAGTTAAATGACTGATAGTTTGGTCGTTCCCAAAAGAATGCCTAATTAAAGAAATGTCTGGCCATCAGGAGAGAAAAAAATCTTGTGATATCTAATGCAACAACACAGTCATTCAGAGAAATCGTTACCATCTAGCACAGAGTCGTTTATTGTAATGGCTGAGATTTGTATTCTGACAGCCTCTGCTCTGGAATGTATAAAATACAAGCAAAATATATATTTGTAGTTCTTAAATGATTTATATTTAGAAAACGCTTTACACAAGTAGTAACATTTGAGAGGAAACAATTGAGAGGAAAGTTCGCACTAACGTTACAATATTTAAAACTTTATTCTGGATATTGTATTTTATAATAAACTGCAAAAATTCCAAAGGACTGCCCTTCGACGTTCCTGTTTCGATTTTCCTAGCAATAACGGAAATAAAACTCCGAAAGAAAAAATACCTTTTAAAAGTAAATGATATAAATATGATACAGAATTAAATTTTTTAGTACTCAAATGCCAGAGGAAGGTTACAGTATAATTTATGTTTAAGCTTATTCATAAAAATCGACAATTTTTATTCGATCCCCTAGTGATTCAGGACTCGTACTTCGCTGTACATGATTCTTTTAACTTGTGTCGCCATCTCTTAGTAACTTGATATACTAAATAAGTTTCTTCAACGTTGGAAAATGCGAAATTTTTCTTTTATAAATGATGTAACTGGAATGCTGTACTCACAAAATACATTATTAATAAGAATATTAATAATACGTAAAATCAGACTTGTCTGATTGTTTATATACATATAAATATGACTATGAATGTAAATAAAGTTTAAATATTTTTTCACGCAAGCTTGAATATGTTTGAAAATTGAGTTGTGTTCGCATGTGTCATTTCAGTTTCGAATACATGCTTCCAGATTTATAAAATAAGTATATGATTAAAAAATAAATTGCTGCAAATGTATAAATAGTTTTGAAAATGTACGCGAGATGGCACTTTATGTACAGCGTGGGAAATAAATTTTTATTTTGCAAGCGAATTTAGCAAATTTGGTGGTATCACGTGATAGAAACAACCATTCAGGAATTCCTTCTACATCCTGCAATTTTTTTTTTTTCTGCGTGATTGACCGATCTACGTCTTGTACCGTCACGTTTGTTGACGTTGTATCCGCGATTTTTTAAGGCGCTTATCAGCTGATGTTGGAGATGATTCACGTGTCAAATAATTGTCTGTTTATAGACATTTTTTACTTTAAAACTGTGTGAATTTTTGAGGAACCTGGTCTACATTATGTCTTGCTTCTAAGGAAGCAATTATAATTGCATTTCCGTATGATATCCTTAGTAAATCAGGATACTAATATGGAAAGTAACCCTCCAAAATTATTAAATAATAACCAAGAAGCCGCAGAGCTTCTAGGTTTATCATCTAGTGATTCTCTTGATTCACCTTCTTTTACACATTTTCAAGCGCCTAAACAGAAACGAAAAGTGAGATTTAAAAAGTAAGTTCATTTGCGCGAGTGCTAAAAAATTCATCTCGCTGTTCATCATTAGTACTAAACAGATTTTGTAATTGCTCTTGTTAAATCATTGGCATGAATGCGACTAATTTTTTAAACTTTTATTACACATCATTTTCCTGTCATTTTAATTATATTACACACAGTTTCTAAGAAATGTTATGAAAAATGTATAATTAATTATCTTAGAATATTGAAAGAATACTGAAAGTAGAAAAATGTATACTTGAAAATGATTTAAATATTTTTTTCTGTTTACTTCTTCCTGCAGTAAAACATTTAAGGCTTAGAAATGCAATTTCTGAAACTTCATTATTTGAATATAAAGTTTGAAACCGATTGCAAATAAGACAGTTTTTAAAAATTAAACATTATCAAATGTGGTAATAAATGTTACTTCTGAACATTTTTGAAAGAAATTGCATTTAGCATGGTTGTAAATTATTCACTAAGAAAGTTAAATGTTATGTGAAACTATACTTTTAATGCAGAAAATTTAGTGGATTAATTTTTATTAATAATATCATATGTGATTTAAATACAGGAACGAAAATCAGGTGATATGTGCCCCCACCTTATTCGGAGCTGAAAATGTCTTTTCACGTAATATAATGTGAAATATGAAAGCAATAGTAACTAGAGAAAGGAGAATATCCTAATGTTTTTATTGTTTGTTCTTCACATTATTTCTTCTGTCATTAAAGTGTTGTAGACTATTAATTTTATTTTTCACTTATTACTATCTTAATATTTATTAATAGAAGCTTTGTGTGACAATGAATTGACATAGACGTTCCAGCAATCTGTTGTTGGTTGAATAATAGTTTAGCTATAAATTCCCAGTATGATATTTCTTGATTCTTATATACACGAGTAATTGTAAATCTGCCTGAGCTTTATAATCTGCTTCATAACTCTTTTTAGTTGCGTCATGTGGTAACAAGTGAAAGTTTAAGTTTGCTGCATTAAATTATTTTGTTGTTTTAATTTTATTATTATTCATTTTTTGGTTCATAAATATTAGAAGGAAAAAAAAATCTCATAAGATATTTTATCGTAGAAACTAATATTTAGTTTGTTTCAATTTAGTTTTAGCACAGCAAACAAATTTTCTCTATTATGGAGATAGATACATTTGTTTTTCATTCACTGTTGTATTTTATGTTAACATTTGCTATTTCTTTCACTACTGTATTTTACATAACCAAATATATCTATGTATCTTCTTCAAGTCATATCATGAGATAAATAAAATGAATAGTCACATTCATAATGTTTTGTTGCGTATTCAAGTGCCTCACTTCAATGTGTGATTAAATATTAGTGCTCTAGTAGTCTTGTTTTGAGAAAATAGATGGCTTTTATACATTATGCTGAATTAAAATAACCCAAGACTGATTTAATTTGTTTGCTCTAGTCTTGTAAGTAATATGTTAATTTTAAGAATTATTATTATTTGAAATTTACTTGCTTTCAGTATATTATAATGGCTAATCGTTATTTTTCTAATGATTATCATTTATAATCCTTAGAAATACGCTCTGTTCTAAGTCTGTCTGTGATAAATATATCAATAATATATCAAATATATATGTCTGTGATAAGTATATATATTGCGGGTTAGAGGGTTAATACTTGCGGATTCAAAATTAAAGCTTTTATTTTTTAGTGTTATCATGTTAATATTTGCCTGTACATTTTGTTTGATATAGTATTAAAAAAAAATAGTACTTCCTTGTTAAAGCAGACACTGCATAAACTCTTAGCAACATTACAGATTATGTGATTAAGTTTACCAATTATGATGACTGAGCATGACCACTTGAATGCTGAAACACTGAAAAACTGTGATAAAAATATGTAATTATAAAAAATTAAGTTTATCTTACATCATGCAATTCATATAAGATATAATGTGCTTTAGAATAAGAATTTTACTTCTGTAAATGAAAGGTTTACATTGATAAAAATCACAGCTAAGTTCAGTTTTAATTTCCAGTAAACTATGCTGTCCTTTTCTTTTCTTTTCTTTTTTTTTTTTGGTCATCCTTATTTTGTTTTTTATGTTATTTTTCTATTTAGCTGTGGAACCTGAAGACGTCTTACCTCCTTTAAAAGAAGGGAAGACATAAAATAACATCTTGATTATTGAAAAGTATTAAAAATACTTGAGTATATAACAAACTAAAATTTTATTAGTAATTTTTTTTTACAATAATATGAAAGAATAATAATGAATTGTGATTTTAAATTCCAAATATTTGAAATTTCTGTATGTTCTTTAAGTCAGATATTTTAAAATAGCTTAGAATGCTTCTACATGTATAACCTTTTGAGTGGCATGGTTTCTCAGATTATTCAAGTAATGGTTTTAAATAGATTATGTAGGAAATTTGATTTTGTACTATAATGTGATTATGAATTTTGATTTAAAACTTAAAATAATTTTTATCCCTTTCAGGCCATTCCGCCCAAGCTCTAGAGCAAAAGCTGGTAGAAATGGTTCAGGAGCTAAGAGCTGTAATTGCAGTTTTGTACAAGGAGCAAAAATTTTCTCTTATTTCTTAATAGTTGCAGTTGTAGGTGCTCTTCTATGGTATGTAATGAGCCTCAGCACAAGAGTTCAAGAATTACAAGATAAATTTGCAGATTGTAAGTTTCTTAAATATAAAACTTCTTTGTGCATAAACATTTGTAATATATTAAATTACTTTTTATCCTACATAAATACTCATTTACCTCTCCCCCTGCAAAAAAAAAAAAAATTATTTTTTAACTAGTGCAAAGTTATGGCATAATCATTAAAAAAATTTATTTATTTAATATAATGGGGGAGCTGCAAAATTTTCTTAAACCTAATCTTGTATTATGAAATATTGGAAATTCAGATAAGGTTGTATCACTAGAACTGCCAAAGTGATAATTTAATTAGAAGTGCAGAGCCCTATGGAGGGCCATCAGAAAACAGGAACAAAAATAAATAAATATAACAACTAGTAAAATAATAAATTATTAAATTTATTATAAATAGTTTAATAATTAAAAAAAAGTTCTGGACCTTGTCTTATTTGGAGCTTTGACTGGAATTACAGTATCACTCAAAAACTAAGAAATAGCTCAGCCAGGCTCCAGCTGAATTTAAGCCCTGAGTATACAGTATAATGTACTATATCAAGGAATGATAGAAACAAAGAATTATTTTCCTAGCATGCCAATAAAAAAATTGTAAAATGCGTAAACCCTCATTATTGAGAATGCTAGACACAGTATGAGAATATGTAAGAAAATTTTAATGTAGATGCATAGATATGAAAAGAAGAGAGAAGAGGCCACCACATTTTGACCACAGTCCTCTGCTGATACAATTCTGGCTATCAAGCAGAATATGCCAAGAGAAAAAAAAAAAAAAATTCCCCGAAGACGAGGGAAGTATTTACACATTATGATGTTATTTCACACAAATTCATGAAATTTTAATTTACAATATCTAAGAAATACATAATTTCATGTATTTTAATTCTGGACATGAGTGTACTTGAACACTGGCCAGTCACATTTTAAAAGATGAAACGAAAGAGGATCAGAGAAAATTTGATACATTTGTTGCTTGCATTTCAAACACAACTTGGTATTTAGGCATTCATAAGCACAATTGTGCAAAGGAACTAAAATTAAAGAAATTTAGAAGCAAGAAAAAAGTTCTTTGAAGTAAACATACAAGAAAGTTTAATAAGCAAAGCAAATTTTCTAAATTTCTTGCCAGGTAATTTTTTTAAGAAGCTTATAAGCTTTATTACTATACATACTTGAATATTTTTAAGGTAAAAAAAATCCTAATTGAAACCTATGTATTGATTTCATATATAACTTTTTTTTTATTATTATTATTGTTATATTCTGTATTTACTCGCATATTTTCTCCTCCCTTTTTTCACTAGTTTTCTCATATAAAAATCAAGAGGGAGAAATTATATTAATGAACGAAGAACAGTTACAGTAAAAACACAAAAGATAAAAAGTATTCATGAATAAACTGTCGCTAAATATTACAATATTATTTATTTGAATGAAACATTGTAAAATAGAATGCATGGTAATATTAACATAACAATATCTAATAAAATATCTTCATTTCTACTTCTTGAATCTGTACTTTCTGATTATCCATAGCCCTCCTTCCTTAAAAGTTGGCAAGCTAAGATGCCAAAAATTCGGTTAGAATCATTCTAACTTCCTGGGATGTATGCGTAACTGGGTTATCACATAAATACATTTTGGCAATGTTGTGCATTACCTGTTTTGGTGACAGTGAATATTTTTTTCAGATAGTGTGGATAAGCAGATCCTTAATCTCACCCCAGTTTTATTATTATCCATTGCTGCTTTCTGGGCCTCAGCTTATTTAGTGCTTTTGAAATTATTTACCACAGCTTGTTAAGTTGTCGTCATAACCACCACTCAGTCTGTCTTCCCACTTGCAGTGATTTTCATAACCATCAAGAGTATTAGATATCCCCATTTCCTTGAAGCTGTGCATTATTATTGCTCCATCAAGCTGAGCGCGTGCACCCAAAATGTGTAAGCAAATCAGTCAGACAAAAATAATCACTGAGTGGATGAATTCATTTTAAAATTTAAGGAAGCTCATTTTCTGGACGCTTTGAGAAAGGGGGAAAATTATAGGAATATTTTTTAAAATTTCAAAACCTTGTGTTCAAATGTTCGGGCAGAAGAGGAACGTTCGAGTAAATGTTGTATTTATTAATTTTTCATTTAAAATTATATATTTATATGTATCTTCTAATTTGTATTCTATTTTATTCTCATTTAATTTTAAAAATTAGTTTAAATTAGTAGTTGTCATTTTGATTGCTGTGGCAGTTCTAGGTATATGATTATTCCTGTAATTTCATATATCCAAATCTACTAATAAATAAAATGCATACAAAATATGACAGGTTTGTTTACTGTATAAATTATGTAGTTAAACATAGATATCGCAATTATGCTTTTTATTGCTGTTGGTAATAAATGCCAGTTTAGTTTGTGAAATGTTTGCATGTATTTTTATATTTAAAAGTGACTGTTTTAATAATAAATATAAAAAGTAATATCTCTGAGGATTAATTAGTTAAAGATTAATTTTACTGAAATCCTCAATAGTTTTAACACCTTTTTATTACTATATCTTGAATTGTCAATTTTCCCAAAAGGAGAACCACTGGATTTCTAACTACTGGTTTAAAAAAAGATGCAAACTGATGCAGTACTCTATCCATAACTGAACCATTATTTTTTAAATTCAAATGGTAATCCAGAATGTAGGAAATAGACAAGATTCTTCAGTTATAACAGCTTCTATCCAAACAACAAAAAAAAAAAAAAAAAAAAAAAAAAAAAAAAAAAAAAAAAAAAAAAAAAAAAAAAAAATATGAAATTTAATAAAAAAATATTATAAGGAATTGACTGTGCAAAACATTTTTGCTTGAAACAATTAATACATGTTTAATATATTTGACACCAAATAATTTTACCAAATAATATATAGTCAGCACCAAATATTTGCAAATTTCATTTGTTCAGTATGCTTAATTATTGACAAACTATGTTTATTAGATGATGATTTGAATGTTATAAACATGTAATGCTGAATGAATTTTTACTTTCATATCATGAAATTTCATATGATAAAAATTCTCAATTTTATTTATTTAATATAAGTTTAAAGATGATGACTGTGTAAACAAATGTTGACATTTTTAATACTTTCAAAAAATATTTTGAGAATTATTACAACTCACATTTTAGATATGGAAAATTTGAGAATTTAAAAAAAAGTGAAATATCTGCATGACATATAATTTGTGATGAAGTTATATAAATTTGCCAAACCACGTGAAAACTTCTTTGCCCAGTAAATTTTTAGTTACCATTCTATTATTTCTTAAACATAGAAGATACGTTTGAAGCAAAATATTTGAAAATATGACCAAATATACATAGTTTTTGTTATATGTTAAATTTCATATTGTAGCATATAAAGTAAGTATGATTTTTATTTCATTTTATACTTATTGTGCTGTTTCTGCTCTGTATATTTATGTAGACTCTGATTTTGATAAAACTCAAAGAACTTCAATGACATACTTTATCAACTAATAAAACAATTAAGGTTTCTTTCACTTTTTCATTTTAAGATGTTCACTTCAATGACACTTCAATGACATACTTTATCAACTAATAAAACAATTAAGGTTTCTTTCACTTTTTCATTTTAAGATGTTCATTACATTAAAAAGTTGCTTATTTTAAACTTCTTTTTGGATGCATATTTTATAAAGTGGTGTGTAATCCCAGATTGGTCATGAATTTAAGAGAAAAAATATTTTTCATTATGATTTATGTTTTCTCATTTAAAATTTTAATTTTGTACAACTTCCTTTACGTTGAGTTATTTAAGAAATTTCGAGTTATTTAAAAAATTTCATTTTAAGCAGTTGAAAGAAATTTAAAATCAGAAATTAACATCCATCATAGATATATTACTTTCTTCTGTATTTTTAGAAAGGGAACATTTTCCTTAAACTGTTATTGAACTTCTTTATGCAATATTTTTTCCCACCAGTTTCAAAATTAAAGCTGTATAAATCAAATAATTGTAAGCTTCTATGATGTTATTTTTAATTTAGTTAATTCTTCTTTCTTTAGAGAGATCTCCCAAAAACATGGCTAGTTTTCAAAATCTGGAAAAGTTTTAGTGAAAAATTATTTGCATAAAGCATGAAATTTAATGTGCTTTGATATAAATTAGTCCTTTAACATATTTAAATCTGTAAAGTGTCATTACACAATTAATAATAATTGTATAATCTAATTAGAGAGTTTGTCTTTCCTTTCCTCTTTCAATTTTTTATAAGGCTGTTTTACATAAACAAACTTTAGGTCTGTGTAAAACAACCTTACAAAAGATTCTTTGTATATTATAGGATGACCAAAATCTTATTGTAAGATTTCTTTGTTCTTCAAAAGAATATTGTAACAAAGCAAATGGGGCTGAGAAAAGCCAGTTAAGTGTGTATTATAAATGGCTCAAAGAGTGTCTTTTAAATGTATCAAAAGCTTAAATATTGGTAGATTTTCTTGAAATTGGAATTATTTAACAAAATATCTGCTAATTTCCTTTTGAAATAGCTATAGTGGGTAACAATTTCACTAAGATATATTTGTGATGTATTACTTTCAAATATTTATACTAATTAAAGCTTGCATCTTATTACAGAGTTGTACTATAACTAACATTTGTGTCACAAGGTATAAGTGTAAATTTCCTTATGTTTAGAATATTAAAAAAAATAATAAATAAAAAAGACAGAAATGCACCATGTGTTCATACTAAGGTGTACTGCCTGTTTTATTTTGATTACTTAGGTGGATTCATTCCAATAACCTGTTGAGAAAAATCTGTCAGCTTACTAGACCTAGCAATTTAAGATTTTGCAGACAAACAACAAATGAACATACGGATAAATTAACAATAAAAAAATCTCCTTCATATCCTTAGACATTTAAAACCAAAAGTCTTGAAGTCACAAGACTTTTAATTAATAAATAAATATATTAATTTAAGACTAATGGAATATAAAATTTTGCGGGTATCTTATGATCAACATGAGTATCTTTATGCTTTGGTAAAATTATAATTATTTTTATGAATTTTGAATTTTTAAATTATGGCAGTGATGCTGATATGAATTCTTGTAATGCATCTTTGATTTTGAGGATCCCTATACAATTTTCTCATTCTCAATCTTTCCAACCTCAAAGTCCTAAAAAGTGCCTGTAGACATTATACAGGATTAAAAAATTATTTTTTTTATCCAAACTGCTGATTTTTTCAGCTAATAAGGTTGTAAATGTGTTTATTAAATTTTCATGGAATGAAAAGCAAATTCTGAATGGTTGAAATAAAATTTAACATATTTTAAAATGATTTCTGAAAGCCGTAAAATATTTCTATTTTATACAATTATTAAATCACAGGGAAAAAATTCGAAAGTAAATTAATGCTAGGTTTTTAAGTTAATTATTTCAGTTGGCTGCATAGAATTGCTTATGACATAAATAAATTCTCTATATTTTTGCATTCAAAACATTTGCCGAAAGGTCACATCACATGAGTGAAACCTGCAATACTAGAATTTGTCTGTGAGAGGGTGATAGCATAGTTTCTATAGAAGAAATGAGAGAAGTGACTTCATTTGAGAACAGTGTAATTCATATTGTAATGCAAACAAACTTACAAAATCTCTCGGATCATTAGCACAATGTTGCATTTTAAGCGAAAGCATTTGAGCAAACAAGGTTAACCCCTCCACAATTAGAAACAGATTATAGTCATACCAGAACCATCTTATTTGCCAAATATCTCACCCTCTGTTGTCTATATCTGGTTCAAGAGACTCAACATTTTCAGATTATTCAAACTAACCAAAATGATACAGTGGCTGTCTTAAGAATCATTCTTCTTATATTTGAAATGGCAAGAGCCCTAAAACATGTACAGTACATGTTGATTATTAAAATCACTTCTATAGCAAACATGTGTAAGCTTATTAAGCAGCTGAGTCTAATAAAATGCGATTTCAGTATTGGCATATTACGGTATCAACTTTGAACTTGGACACTAATTAACAATTAATACCTAAAGTATTAATTAAAAAGAAATGCTAAAATTAAGCAATTTTCAAAATATATATATATTTTTTATAAAAAATTTTATATTCACCTACGTAATGAAATTTTAAATTTTTACAACTGCTCTATTCGTATTTGTTTCGTATTGTTATGTGCGTATGTGTTCGTAAAGCATTGAATGCAGACAAAACTGATGATAGCTCAATAAAATTTATTTTTCCAAAAGAAACATTGTACAGTTCTCGAACTTTCCACAAAAGCACTCGTACAGATCTTCCCAGTATGACAGAGCACAATCAGTAGTTATCACATCAAACTACTAAGAACATTAAACACAATGCAATGCAAAGTGGATGTAAAGAGCAAAGCTCGCATGGAGATGTCTCAGTGCTCTGAACTCAAAAGTGAATTGTTGCTGTAATGCTGGCTTCGGTCTTATATAGTTTTCCCTTGGCTGCCGAGAAATTTCTAGAACTTTTGATTTCTTGAAATTGCTGGCAGGCATAAACAGATGCAGTATAGTGCCGGATACAGTTACATGCGGGAATTCAACAAATTGTAGTTATACAGCGAGCAGACCAAGATGTTGTCAAATGGTTGCCAAATTTGGTGACAAAAATTAGTCGTCAAAACCAATGCCACCTCAATGTGAAATGGACCTACCTCTATAATCTTATTTTTCGGACGGAGCTTCAGATTATCGACGCGTTTCATGTTGTATTATATGAGAGACACTATGATTTACATATAATGACATCAGTTGACACAAAATAGTCTAGCATTTTAGTGAATTCTACAGCTTTTGCGGTCAAAAAAGCTCTATTTTTTAGCCTCATAACTTAAAACCATTGTAGAAGAATAAACGATTCTTCAATGTCTCTCGAGTTTCCATTCTCTTTTGCGCTTCCTTGATACATTTGCAGTTTTTAGTAGTTCTTATCAGTTATATTTCTTAGGTAAATTAAACAATGCTGTTTGGGATATTTCCCATTTTAAATGCTGCTTCTCTTTGCCTGCATTTACCAAACGTATTAATCGTTTCTCTCGTGCTTAAATTATTTCATTTAGACATTTTAGACTTGTTAAAAATTACGAATAAAAAATATTCCTTACAGTTATTTGTTCAAATCCAAAACTCTCGTTTCTAGCCGGCAGGAAGACTGCATTTTGTGTGTCAAGTCATCCTTTGACTTGAGGGTTATTATAGACTTAACCAATGCGTTCTTTTCTTTTTTCTTCAGCTTACACCGACAACTTCCCTTTTAAATTAAAGATTGATAATGTACGTTAATGCAAGGAAGCATTTCATGATGTTTTCTGATATTTGAGAAAGAGAACCAGTGCTTACTTAATCACCTTATTACCTTTTTTTTTTTAAATCCTGGGAAATACTCACTCATTACAATCAAAGTACTTGTATCCAATGCCTCTAGAGAGTGCTAATCATGTTGATCGTAAGATAAAGGTATTCTGTCACTCTCAGCTCTACAAGTAGTATCTGAAAAGTACTAAGGAAGGATACCCAACATTTCCATGGGTTCTTGCTTCTATCTACAATGACCGAAATTTCTGCGTGTTTTATTGAAGCACTATATAACTGAAAGGTAAATGAACTACCAAATAGTTTGTTCTGAATTTGAAGAAGCAGTTTTTTGCCAGTTAGAGTTTTATAAGCGGCGGATATAAGTTTAATAATAAACAGCAATTTTTCCATTGATTGGTATATATTTGTTTTGGTTTCTGGAAGTTTGAACGTAATAAACGGCTGAGTTTATTAACCAATCACTTTAATAAGCAGCAGATACTGTATGTGTATTCTGACGGATATTACTTCGAAGTTTTTTCGATAATAATTTTTTGCATTTCAAGTAAAACAAATATTTTCTACAAACTTTTTAAATATACGAGTATATGCTTTTCAAACACTGTAGTCAGCATGCATGAAAAAATTTGAAAGATCTTAATATAGGTAAAAAACAATTGATATATTGTAAAAAAATGCACTTTCCAAAAGATGATACATGATATGCATTTTATGAGATATGTTTAGAAAGAACCCACATTTTAGTGCGATTAAATTGCATTAAATGATCAGGTTATCGGGAGGGAAGGGGAGAATTAAGCTCCATCATAAATTATTGAGTATCCTATGAAGCATGAAGGAGATTGTGTTATTCTTGGAAAGCTGTAGGGCTCTCTTAAAAAAGCGACGATTAGGTTTTATCAACAAATTCTGAAAGCTAATGTACAGATGGTCTGGTGAAATTGGAATTTCCGGAGTCGTAGATTTTTGTGAGATGAAGATCAAAACCAATTTCTCCTCTGATGCGAGAGTGATTATTGCGTAAGATGTCTCAGCAACATCATTCATTATTTGCCCACCCAGGTTGAATCCTCTTGAAAAGTTAGATGAAAATGTCGAAGTAAATTCTTAAAACCCCTAGTTAAAGAAAAGAGCTGTCTTCTGCCAAGATAAGACTTGTTGCCTGATAGTGTCCTTGTCAAGGTGATTGAGAGCAGTTAATAGGCAAAAGAGGCCTTACAAAATATTAAGAAAATTTAATTACAGAAATAAAAACTGTTATTTTTCTAGCGCAAAGGGGCGTTACCCAGCAGGGCTATTAGTCTGAAAATGGCATTTGCGTTGAATCACTTAAGTGCGATGTATCACTTTTCAAATTGTTGCCGCTAAATATTATCGCCTTGTATTATATTTAAAGAAACTAAATAATGAAGAATCTGCATCAATGTATGCATGTGTCTCGCATTGTGAAAAAACTTCGGTACTTAGAGCCTTCAAATTTTGAATAATGTAGTTCGGAAATATATGCTACAATAATCTTGTCTTATTTGCCGGATTAACAGAGCAGGAAAGAGAAGACAAAATAAAAAGAACCAAGACTAAAAGCAACGAAGTTAATTATAAACCAACTGAAAAAAAAAAAGAGAAGTTACATAAAACTACAAACAGGCAACACACACCCACATACGCAAAAAGAAACATAATTAAAAAACAAAATTAAAATTAAAATCCCCACTGCAAGCTTATCATGATTAATCTTCTCCATTATTTTCCTGGAAAATTTTTTAAGGCTTTTAAAATCATTTAAAATATATAATAAAAATGTTTTATATCACTATAGGGTATAAAACATTTTTATTTCCAGCGCGGGAGGCTGTCTACCGAAAATTTTAAAGATATGCTGTTTTAAATACTTTTAGCCCAAATGCTTTCGAAACGCGTTATGTGTCTGTAAATGAAATACAAAATCCTGTTTCTGCGTAATATAAAATCTGAAAGCTTTCAGATTTTATTTTTTATAACTATCGTTTTGTGACTTCTGACTGTTTTCGTAATGAATGCGCGGAGATTGCATTTTTTGTTTTAAATTTTAGATTAGGAACTGCCTTTTACATAACAAAACGAACCGCAGTTCTCTTAATTTCATGTTCCAGAATAACTTAATTTTCCGTAATAAATATATCTTGGTTAATTTTTGCATTAACGCTTGTTTATTTTGAAGCTGAATGTATAAAAACAGGAATGTTTATTTAATTCTTAGAAACGTCTTGCTAAAGCAATAAATGTTTATGTAAAGTAAAACTTTATTTATCGAGCTGTGAAATAAAATTCATGGAAAGGAAAATCGTGCATATTGATCAAAAGAGTTTTGTGATAAATGTTAAATATGTAAGATGAACAATGCAATGTTCAGCGAATTTGTTCCCGGAAAATACGCTGCTCCATAAGGTTTTCTTAGACTTGCTGATCTCTAATACAAATAAGAACTAATTCCTTAGAATGCCTTTCAGGGAAACATCCATTCGAAAGCAGTAGTTTCCGTACTTTAGATAATCAGTTAATCAACCAACCATCGGGATCGTATTAGCATTTGTAATTTTGAATTTCATAATCAGCCCCTGCTGGAGCATTTTCGTTTGCCTAAGTATTTAATGCAATTGGCGCCCCATGTAATTTAAACATAATGACAGTTCAAAGCAAAATATAATGCCTTGTCTTCCAACGTCTTTATTTAGTTGTCACTTGCTAAAATAGTTTAGTTGGTGCCCTCCGAAAAATCGACTTTCTGGGCAGCTGTCTGTATCGCGCATGCTTGGAACCGACTCTGTTCCAAATACTTTTAAACATTCTTCAGTGTTTATAAACTTTAATGCAGTTCAGAAAAAGAGTACAAAGCTGGTTTATTAAAGTTTAATGTACACCGGGTGGTCAAAATATTATATATACTCTAATAACGGATTGCTGAATCTTTAGCTTTGATCATAGTCAATATTCTTCTGGGCATGTACTCAACAATGTGATGGTATCGTTCCTGTGAATTAGCTCACACTTACATACTGGAAGCTCTAAATTTCTTTCAGATTTGGATGGTGGAGTTTCCATTGTCCCACAAGTTCTGAATAGGATGAGTCAGGGGACTGAGCTAGACATAGAAGCGATTGGAATTCCGAGTCATATCCTTCAAACCAGTTTTGAGATCAATCATGCAAGGTGACTAGATGCATTGCCCTACTGAAAGTGACCATCTGCATCGTACTAGTCATAAATGAGTGTATGTAATCTGCAATGATATATAAGTTATGACCTGAGAGCTATTTCGAGACATTTCAAGGGACCCACTAAACTTCAAAAACGTATTTCGTTGACCATAATTTCTCGGCCACCATCTTAAAAAGTTGTCATTAAGCAAGGAGGGATCCATAAATTCGCTTTGTTTGTGCCATATACTGACCCTGCCATTAGCATGAGAAAACAAGAAACGAGATTCATCGGACAAAATATCCCCCCCCCCAATTATTCGGGATTCAGTTTTGTTCCTTCTGTTTTGCAACAGTCGTAATTTCCTGTTTATCAGTGATAGGATACGCATTCTAAACTGTCTCTCGCGAATGCAACCCTTCCGTTGCAAGGTCTGTTGCGTTTTACGTTTGAATATGTTTTGTCATGCAATTAAACTGTACCGCAACTATATTGGAATCGTACTGCAACATTAGATATGCAACAGTATCACAAACTGCACTTTGTGATTTTGTAGAGCTTTTGTTGCAGCGGACGTTTCATGACAGTCGCCTTTCCCGTCTTTCGTTGTCCAGCATTTTCTGATTAGCCCGTATTACATACAGCCTGAAACTTTTCCCCTATATTGCTATCTTCTATACACCGATTCGTCCTGCATCCACAATTATATGTCAAAGTTCAAATATTTCGGATCTTTTTTTTTTTTTCCTGCGTTGTTGTAAGTCATTGGCAAAATGCCCATGTTAAAAAAATGGATGTCTCTAATACTCTGACCACTCAGCAGAGAAAAATCTTTGACTATATTTTCCATTTCTATTACATTGTTTATGCCGTTAGAGCAAAAATGTACAGTGATTGTAAATGAAATAGCATGGAACTTAATGTTGAATTTTGTTCTTTTAAGTAATTTTAATTTTTTGTTACATCATTGTGTGCATCGTTGTTTTCCACTGTAAATACTTACATTAAGACTTTAGAAAGTAATTACGTAAAAATTTTAATCATGTTGCAGGTTTCGCCCTGAAAAGTATCAATGTTGGAAAGTTTATGAACCTGCTGTTGCGTAATTTAACGAAAACTTCCTAAGAAGATTTTCATAATTTTTTGTTTTAAAATATTTCTGCTTTTGAAACATCTAAATACAAAGAACTATTTTTGACCCCGTCTGTTGCTTATGTTTTACGTGAAAATAATCTCCTGTTTGCTTCGAAGTAATATGGATATCGCTGATTTGTAAATTATAGAAATAAAAAATATAATGTTTGAAGTGATGTATTTGTAGCTGAGCTTGCAAATAGTGAAACTTACCGTGGTGATCACCTGTTGTACAAGACATCGTCTTAAAAGGTAAAATTACTTCCAAGAATTTAAATAAAATCAGTGCTAATAGTTACATTATTCTGCAAAGTGACCGCTCTCTTACCTGACTGAGCAACCTAAAAGGTTATCAGTTATTTATTATAGTGTTCATCAAAATTTTGAGTTCTGATTCCAAACGTTGTCTGTGCTAAATAAATAAATTAACTGTAAAGAGTCATATTTCTAATTTTTAATATAATAGTAAAACTAGGTTTATCGAAATCAGATATTAATGATTTATGAATCATAAATTTAATTCGTTTTCATCGTGATGTATTTCATCTTCAAAATTTGATTTTGCATTTAGTATATGGCGCTCCTTAAGTGTCTGCACATTCCATTATTGTTTATTAGTTAATTCTGAATTGTTTATGTTTTTATTTCCTTTGTTTCAGATGGTAATAAACCAGAAATCAATGTTTAGGTGGTTCTAAGACAATTACATTCTATTTTTGACTTTTTTATTATCAGAATGTTTGTATTTCTGCGCAATATGTATAGAAATATAAATCAAAGTTTATGTTTGTGGTTTTTTGTATTAAATTTAAATGTCATTAATATAGTCAGTAATCTTAATTTAAGGTTCCTGCATAACAAAAAGTATTAAATTTAAAAACTATCAGAAGTTATTGAAGCAAAGACTAATAGCAAAAAGAACTGGTAAAGAAGTATAGTGGAACGCAGATCTAAAAAAATTTAAAAGAAAGTGGTTAAACATGCCGGCAGAAGTTTAAAGAAAGGAAAATGGGCAGACTGTTTAAGCAAATGAACGATTTAACTGCAACTTGATTTGAAGGCGCTCGTGCGCAAAAAGTTCCAATTAATGGTTAGATTCTTCATAGAACAGCTACAGATTATGCTCAGCAACTTAAAGAAAAGAAATTTCGGTTTCGAAGAAATATATTTGAATATTAATAAGAACTGGAGAAAGTCATTAGAATGTAAAGACGTCGGGGAAAGGGGCATAAATAATAAAATAAAAGGGCCTAGCCATGGCCTAGCAAATTGTAATGGTATGGCTAAGCTCTTGGACAAATGTCCATTGTACAAGTGTAACTATATTTCGAACAGAAGATAATATATAGCCTGATACGATGATGGGAAGAGGAGTAGGCCAGGAAAGGAGATAATAAAGAGTGATGTTGCAGTGGGTTATGTAATGTGGCACCCAGTAGTGCGTGAAATCGATAAATGGTCATAATTGTATCAAAGAGTGGGGGTACGAAATTATTAATATACTACTGATTGATCCCAGCGACTTGTTCTTTCAAGTTCCAAATCTTTTGAAAGCTCAGCAGTGGCTTCGTGGATAACATCACTAAACGCTGATAATTCGTCTTGGGCAGGATTCCGGCGAACTGACTGGCTCGAATACGAACGCAGATAGCTTTCACGTATTTTGTTATAATCAGTTGACCAATCAACCGTCTAAATCCATTAAAATAAAAGTACGTTTATTTTAATTTTTAAAACATCAGTTCACGAATGACGCAAATAATTATGCTGTTTATTTATGTGGTTTGTGAGCTAGCATCAGTGAAGTAGTACTTGTGGGAGTAGTAGCAGGATCCTACTACTACCCACAAGTATCTCTATAGACACTTGTATTTTTGTTTACCGTACTTCTATCTACTTTATCTCAGAGAAGACGCTGATTCATTTTACTTTATTAGTTGGCGAAGTCTTATTTTCACTTTCGGTTGCTATCCGTGACGTAAATGCAAGGCATGCAAGAGTAACTGTCACGAATTCTTATGCAAATAAGGTTGATTAGTCCTAAAAGATAGCCATTGCGCAAACACAGATGCCGCCGTCAGCTGTTTCGAAATGACTTTTCATCCTAGTAATTAAGTTCTTTTTCTGCAGCTGGAAATAAAATTCATCTCATTGTACAATCAATGTAAATATCTCTCGAAGTGGGATGATGAAAAGCACTTGAGCTTGAGTTTTAGAATTAGGTAAAATCCTATCTCAGATAGGCTTTAGTTTTCTAACTCAGATTATCTTTAGTTTCCTAAAAAATTTCACTTACTGAATATTTTATGAAAACGTGACCTAAACGAAAACAATAATATGATAAATGAAAGAAACTCAAATTTCTAATTATTTTCTATATGAAATCTAAAGTTTGCTGCTTGCAAAAGATAGCCCACCCGCGGCCGAGCGATGAAGGCGTTGAACACTGGTAGTTCGGTTCGGGGTTCGAATCCCGACGAACTTTCGGAGATATTTGTTGGTTACACTTTGTAATTCAAACATACTGACAGCTAAATATTAAATTCTTAGACTGACATTTGTTTCAAATAACTCTTGCATATTTAAATAATTTACTCAAATTTAAAATAAAAATAAGCAAATTATGAAAAATTTCTAAGTTTTGAGAGAATCTTTTCCAAGTGGGACAAAATTTGAAAATAATTAATGACAACTTTATTTCTTTCTTATTTATTAAATTTTTCTTCGACGCATAAATAAAAATGCATATGTTTGTACACAAATAATTATAAGCTGTTCATTTCTTAGTACAGCTTGGCGCTTGATGGTATTAGATTTCGAAGTTTGAAGCCTTGGAGATAAATTACTGGAAATTATCTTCATCACGGATTGTAAATGCTAGCCGGCTTCTTTTCTTTATCAATTTTCTACTTTGAAAAAAAAAATTGTTCGCATATAAAAATTTCTCCCTCCCCCCAAAAAAACAGTTATTCTTATCGCAAACGTTCATAGCCGAACTTATTTATTTTTTGGTAAGTGCGAATAAAAGTTAATGAAATCTTTGAATAATTTTTATATCACATTGTAAATTAATTAACTACATTTATAGACTTTCTGGCGCCTTCTTCACGTTCGTTTTTAATCTAAAATGAAAATATATAAACTCGAACTTCAAATAACTAAAGTCTTGAAATCTTTGTAACGCCATATTTGCAACAAATCGCGGACCGCATGAAATTCCTCCGGGGGTCGCCAGTGTGATATCTCCGATCTGTAGTTTCTGAGAAATTCCAAGAAAGCTTGGCTTTAAAAAAAAAGGGCGGGAGGAGAAGAAGAAAATACCTTTTATTTTACGCACTTGTTGCAGGAAAGTTTGAAATTTTGAAAGGGCGCCCAAATTTGGATAGGTTTGTAAAATGTTTTCAATTTCTTCCAAGAATTGTATCATAGAGAAATGCGCGAAAATCTCAGCAGTTAAACATATTGTGGTATTTCAAGACTTTCACGTAAGCAGAGAAAACAAGCCTCAGTGTCAGCCCTCTGTACATCGCAATTTTTAATGACTATACAGTCTCCAGTATTCGTTAATTCTCTATTCTAGAGGGTGTGACAACATTGTACATTCTTTCTTCTTTATTCATTCGTGAAAAGTGACTTATTTCCTTAATTTTTGAACACAGGCGTACTTCCGATAGTAAAAATTTTCAAAATAAGTCGAGAATTTTTCCGAAACAATTTCAGCAGTTGGTGGTACAACAGTTTTTAAGGTTGAAAATTTAAAATTTTATATGACAATTGTAGAGCAGATAGCTGAATTAGAAAAATGCTCATAATGTTCTAATAAGTTAATTGCAAGATTTTTTTTTCTTACAAAGTTCGTGAATTATTAGAAAATAAATTTCCTGACTTGGTTCACTATCCAACACATATTTTCAATTGATAAGTTCACTTAATTCTCCATAAACTTCAGAGAACTGCTCCTAAAAAATGGCGGTTAAGGGAACCTTTTCGCAAAGCAGCACTGATAGTTAATGCTGTTGCAAATTTCGAGAAATTAACTACTTTTTATCTCACTGAATATTGCATGTGAAGGAACAGAAAATATTGCATCTAATTTATTAAACCTTTATGAATATTTTTTGTGTTCTCGACGTCCAGTTTTTTCCCCTTTACGTTACGTTAAGCTATTATGCATATTATCATCCGCTTATCTTTGCAAGTCGCTGTACGAAACAAAAGATTTTTAACTTCTCTTTCATGCGAATTCTGGCATAGCCTTCTGTGAATGTTTTTGTTCGGTTAAACATGATATCTTTACCTTTCAGATGTTCGCAAATGTTTCTTATTTAATAAATGGAAAATTTATAATAAATGTTTTTAAATGTTCCTTATTTAATAAATAAGAAATTTGAAAGTATTGAAGCATTTTTTGGTAATTTAAATCGTTATTTTTTAATATTATAGCTAACTGATGTACATTAATGAAATAGCATTCATTTATAATCTATCCAACTGATAGTTATGAACATTTCTGGCGTTATTATAATTAATAAAATAATGAGTTTGTTTTTCAATGGCAGTTCTAGAGATAGGCAAAATCGCTTTTTATGAGATCGGAACAGAACCATTCCCTCACTAAAATGAATAAAATCTTTTTTATGACTCACCGCTCATCATAACCTTGATGAAAAAGACCCGGAACAAAGATCGAATCAAGAGCGATTAGCGAGGATGGAGCGTAGAAGGAAAAGAATCGAACGAGTAGTGAGGAATCGGACCCGGTTAGCTAGGTTGGAGTGAAAAAAATCGAACGAACAGTGAGGTCAGAAGAATCGACTCAATCAAACGCTAATTCCCGGAACTGATTTCTTTCAATTGTAGTTTTGAGATTATCTAAAACCCTCCTTCTACATAGAACTAACAATAAAATTCTAGAGTAAATACTTTTCAAAAAGTTTTTACTCTAGAATGAAGTTTTTACTCTAGAAGACATGGACTCATCTTGGTAAGTTTTAATCTTAAACTTCCACTCTTCTTTCCGCATAATTAGTTCTTATGTTGTAAGTGTTGGCCATTCGATGAAAAACAAGACCACTAAATACACAGACTACCAATAAGTATTTGGACACCTATGCAAATGACGATATCTGCGGTCCTAAGGTACGTCACGGACTCCGCCGGTATATATCGTTTAGGAAACAGCATCGGCTTTAGTCGCATGCAAGATGCCTCGCAGTTCGGAGCTCTCTGATTTCGAGAAAGGTATAATTATCGGGTATCACAAATGTGGCCGATCCTTAAGGGACATATCTAGCGATCTGAAGTACCCAAAATCGACAGTGGTGCAAAGCACATCTAAATTGAACCGTAGATCAGTGGAAACCGGTTCTTTGGAGTGACGAATCAAGGTTCACCCTTTACCGTTCGGATGGCAGGGTCTGGGTCTGGCGTCTACCTGGAGAACGTCTCCTGCCAGAATGCATTGTGCCAACAGTCAAGTTCGGCGGAGGTGAAATTATGGTCTGGGGGTGTTTCTCCTGGTATGGGCTGGGACCCTTGGTCCCCATTCATGGTAAGCTCAACTCCGATGCCTACTGCACTATTTTGGATGACAATGTGCTTCCTACGTTGTGGCAGTTTTACGGGTTGGACCCCTGTTACTTTCAGGACGACGATGCCAGTTGTCATGTTTCGACGTTAACCAAGGTTTGGTATGGTGCCAATGGAGTTCATCGAATGGACTGCTCTGCCCAGAGTCCAGACCTGAATCCTATCGAGAACCTCTGGGACGAGTTGCATCGCCGAATTCAGGTGTGAAGAAAATACCACTAGCTGTCATACAAAAACTTGTGGAAAGTATGCCCCGGAGGGTCCACGCTGTAATTACCTCTCGTGGAGGCTCTACCAACTACTGATTTTGAATAACATTAGTTTTTCTTTTCTATCACAGGTGTCCAAATACTTATTGGTAGTCAGTGTATTATCGCCCCGTATCATATATAAAGAAATTAAATAATGAAGAATCCGCATGAATGCATGCATGTTTCTCGCATTGGAAAAATACCGACGGTTCCTAGCGCTATCCAATTTTGAATAACGTAGTTCTCTACCCGAACATGGGCACCTGGAAAACAAATTCAGCGATTTGAAAGCGAGCAATGGCAACACTGTACGGAAAAAAGACATTTTTGTCTCCAACGCGCGAGACTGTCTATCGGAAATTCTAAAGATATGCTTTTTTTAAATAGTTTGTGATTTCGATGTTGAATCGAATTTTATGTGGCGTAAGCGCCAAGAACCTGATATTTAATAAATAAAGTAAACACCCAATATGTTAATAATAAAAAGACATTTTCTAAAACCATCTTAAGTAAGAAAACTGATCATTACTGTGATAAACTAAAAAAAAGACTGGGGAAAAAATGTATGCCAACACTTAACGCGGCATCGGGAATTCTAAACGTATACTGCTGTGCTGGCTTTTAAAATTTTTGTAATTTTGGTGTTAAATTGTATATGGCGTAATTGCAAAGAAAATAATACTTAATAATAAAGCTAATAACAGAAAGAAAGAAAAAAAAAAAAGAAATAAAAGGTTAGCAGGAGTGAGTGTGACAGCACAGACTGGTAGACTGCGAAGTCGGCGAGAGCGTAAAAAACCTTAACAAACCCTTTTGGGCGACCGTTAAAATCTGAAGCCTTTCAGATTTTTTTAAAATTATTTATTTTTCTTTTAATCTCATCCGTAAGTCTGAAGATGCTTCCATAACTTTTTAACTCTCCCGTTCTCATTTCCGTGCAATGCATACCGGAACTTCACGTCAACTGAAACATAGCAAAAATAGGGAATTACATGTGACAGGATCGATTAAATAAAGGATGTAAATACTTAAATGAATGGAGCATGCAATAATACCGCAAAGCAATCAAAAACAGAAAATAAAAATTTTTGTTTAACAAAAAAAATTTTTTTTCTTCTTTTTCTTATTGGTAATGCATAAGATGTAATAACAAATCAACTTAGACCTAATAGAAACTCATTTTAACAACTCGAGGTAATGAATAAAAGTCAGAACCAGTGCCAAAGATTATTAAACACATACCAAGAGCCTACAAATAAAAATAAATCATCTCCACCACTAACCTTCAACTGAGATCAATCAATAAAAAAGTAAAGGTTCATCTTTTCTTTAAAAGAAAAATTCCCGTGTTTTGCTATAATTAAATCATTCAATTCAATCCAACTAAGCTGAACAGAAAATTCGATTACTCGTAAAAATACTGTGGAAAATATTTTCATTAGTGGTTGTAGCATTCTCTAAGCTAATGTTTTCGAAATGTGTGGAATATTATGTGCTAAGTAGACGAAAGAAGTCGATTTAAGTTAGTTTTTGCATTTATTCAAATAAGTTAAGAATGATTTTATTATAGCACAATTATTCCTTCTATTGAATCTTGGATATTCATGTAATGTGCGATCTATCGCTTTATTTAGTTAGCTATTTCATAGATGGCACCACTGAAACGCTATTTTTTAATAACGAAAACATAAATGAAAATGATTCCATTAATTTATAACCCATTAAATTTTTAATTCCACTAAATTTGAAATAAAATTACTTATAAGAGATGGGTTGGCGCTTTAAAAGATAGTTTATAATGCAGTCGCTTACAGGAACCTTTTTTGAGTTGGTGTGATTAATTATCCAAAACTTCACCAGAGGTGATGAATTTTAGCATATTTTGTGAGGAAGGAAAGTTTATCCAGTCTTGAATTGATTTCTTGATGTGCCGATCAAAGTCTGTAGTTCCAGGAGAAGCTTTCGTTTCGTCTTATGAATTGCAAAATCTGTACTTGTATCCTCTATGTGAGACCGTGGGGAGTTTTGACTGGACAGGAGACTCTGAACTCATGCTTCAAACTTCTGTCGAAACTCCAAAATGAGCCGTCTTCAACGTTAAGAGTACCAATTTTTGTGTTCACCATTTTTCGTATCTGTGCTTACTGATATGGGATTTGATCTTTCTTGTGAGCCTGTTCATGACAGTTTGGAGAGCAGTGTTCCATGTTTTGCAGTAATATTTCCGGAGTTTATTTGTTACTACGATTAGTCTTAATATTTATTTATTTGTTGCTACGATTAGTCTTCTAATATGCGCGGGAATCGGCCATGCATGGATATTTATGTAGCAAAAATCGTTGCTTAAGACTGATAGTCTTGGAACTTGAAAGTGAGGTTAAGAATAGTTGTATCAATATCCCATTGATCAATATTTGTATCAAGCTGTATCAGTATCACTTTGATCGCTATCACAATATCAATACTTTTAGATTGTCCTTATTAAATGGGGAGGTCAAGGCGATATTGTGGAAAAGTGTCCAGTTCACCAATCTTCTTGAGGGGAGGCGGAGTTCTTTCTAGACTGATTGTCTAGTTCTTACGATGACTGGGACGTGATCGGATGATAAATCATTAATCAAATGACATGGGAGTTCTGATGAAACAGAGAAAAATGCCCAAAATATCGTGACGCCAGTTGGGAATGTTGGGGCTGTTAGTTGCCTCCTCCGACGTAAACATGTAGGCTGGTTTTCACTTATTTATAAATTACATGACCATTTCTCTTTGACCGATGGTAATCTCAGTCAACGTGCTTGGCCTTAAAATCGCCGCCGGTGATTATTAACTGATTGGCACTGATTATTGTCTGATCGCCGATAATAATTGATAATTGGCCTTAAGATTGCCGCCGATGGGGATTATGTCATGATTCTGGGGTTTTGACTTCAGATCTTTTGCACTTCGGATATTATCCGGAGGGTAGTATGTAGAGCAAAAAGTAATGTTCCCTATCCTTCAAAGCTTGACTTCTACTTTCACTTTCTCGTGCGCTTTACTCTTACCCGTAGACACAGGACACGATTCGTAAATACGCTTTACATAATGAGCACTCCTCCTTCCCGGTGGCTCTGTCTATCGCACGTGAATGAATAGTTATTTTGCAGTCTTGAAGTTTTGTGAGGAACTGCGTGGGTTTCTGTTATGAGGGAGATATCCGCGTCCTGTCTCTAAACAAAGTCCTGGAATTCTTGCATTTTCGTTTTAAGATTTTGCGCGTTCCAGACAACTGTACTCCTTAGCTGTTCGACCCATATTTATACCCTGCAGTATGGGCTCTGGAAACTTCCGAAAAAATCCGACGCAAGGCTTTGAAAATGCATTTTCGCGAATTTATACAAAGTAACCAAGTTCACGAAATATAGTTAAATGTCGCCAACGCCCCTTAGGACCTAAATTGCTTATATTTCAACTTCCAATTAGTTATTTTTACTATTCCAAAACCGTTGAACTTCGAATTAAATATCTCAAATTCTGTTTACTAGATAAACACTTAAATACATGTGGCCACAGATTTGATTAAGCACAAAATTAAAATTACCATTCTGAAAACAATAAATAGGTAAAATCAAATAAATAAAACAATGCAGAATACGGCAAATATACAGAAATTAATACAATCAAAAAGGATTTAAAGTATTTGCAAATATTAATAACGCTTTTTAAATTTCCATAGCGCTTAAAAATGCAGTGCCAAACTGAAGTCGAGCCTGTAGATATATGTTTTAGATTTTCATTGTGATCAGAGAGTGATGTAATACCTGACCAACATCTTTTACAAAGATTATATGTTGTTAAAAAAAAAAAAGTTTCATTTGGTTTCCATAAAGCACATGCAGCTTATATCGTGCTTATTCTTTTTCTTCGTTGACTTGTGATGCGTGCATTTAATACAGAAGTAAAATTCCTATCTCTTCCTTTCCCGTGCACATAAAGAAACTTATTTTTGTCATCAGCAGTTGCTTTTATGGCGAAATTCTGCTGTTAGCAAAGTTTTATAGGACTTTCCTGTATCTATGCCGAAGCTATTTCGCTACGTTGATGATTGTTTGTTCTCCTTAGACTCAGAAGACATAAATTTTCCATTTTTGCGTCTTTCCATTTTCTCTTGAAGTTTTATTTCGTCTTTCCCAATCAAGTTATTTATTGTTGGGTTTCGCCAAGTTAGGGAAGTGGGAGGGTAGTTAAATCATCATAATGTCATAATTTAACTACCACCTACAGATATTCCAGTCATATCTTTTGTAAGTCACTTGTTTGGAAGTCTGAGAGCAGAACAGTTTATGCATGATTATTCTTCAGAATTTATAGGTGGTTAGACATTCATCTTTGTTATCACGGAAATACTGAACAAAAAACTCGGAAAGAATTCTGCTTTGAAATTTCTCACAGTGAAGTTATTTTTTCCGTTGGATAACTAATCAAAGCTTAAAAATGTAATTTATTTATCATTGCGATGTAACAAAGGTTAACCGAACTTTAAAAACGGTGGAGAAAAATAACTGTGAATCAATGAGTTTAGAAACCAGTTCACGTCCAGCTTTTAGCCCAGAACGGTGTATCACTTTTCATGTTCTTTCCACCAAATGTTGTCGCCCTGTATTATTTTTGAAGAAATTAAATAATGAAGAATCCGCATGTATGTATGTAAGCTTCAGCACTGTGAAAAAAACGGTAGTACCTAGAGCCATCAAATTTTGAATAATATAGTCTCCACAACATGGGCACTTGGAAGCCGTTATTTTGAATTTGTTTTATTATTTATTCCATATTTTGTAGAAGTTTGATGAATGTTTTATTAACAGACTCAACGATCTGAAAGCGAGTAATGGCAACACTCGCTTTCAGATCAAAAATTTTTGTCTCCTGTGTGCGAGACTCGCGCCATTCAGAAAAATGTAAGATAGTTAGTTATCTTTTAATTTTAACCAACAAACTGGGCTATATGAAGGCAATGTGTTTCTGCTGGCGGAAAAAAAATATCTTCCACGCACCAGCGTGTTGCCATTCATTGAAGTCTTAAAATACTTTCAAATTTAATTTGGAAGGTTACTGAGTAATAAACTAATCAACTTAAAAGCAATAAATGGAGTTGTTTAAAAACACTGTTATGTATTCAGATCATCAGATGCCTAATTAGAAATGTGCAGTATTTTATGAAACTACTGGCTGGACTCATTAAAATCATTTTACACTTTTCTTTTTTATGATAACTATTTTAGGCAGCTAGGTTTTAAAGGAGTACGAGGGGTGATCCAAAAAAAAGTTTACAAGGCAAAGGAAAAAAATATTTATTAGCAATAGAAACAAGATACAAATGGGAATCAAGAGACACATCTGGTCTTCACTTTTCCACATAGTCGCCAAACCTGTTTAGGCATTTGTCAGAACGGTCGACCGACTTGTTTATCCCGTCTTGGTAGTAATCAGGGCCCTGCTCATTGAGCCATTTCTCGGCAGCTGTTTTCACTGCATCGTCTGAGGTGAACCATGTTCCGGATAAGTATCGCTTCAACGCCGGAAAAAGTGAATTAGTCACTTGGAGCCAAATCGGGACTGTATGGGGGGTGATTCCAGACCTCCCACTTGAACCTTTTCAGCAATTCCTGAGTCTGGCGAGCTGTATGGGGCCTGGCATTGTCATGCAGAAGAATGACGCCTTTGCTCAGTAATCCAGTCCGTTTGCGTCGGATGGCTTTACGCAATTTCGTTAACGTGGCACAATAACGATCGGCCTTAATGTTATGACCACGCTCCAAATACTCGATTAGGATAACACTAGGCGTATCCCAGAAAACGGTTGCTATCACTTTACCGGCAGAGGGTGTGACCTTAAACTTCTTCCTCATCGGTAATCCAGCGTGTTTCCACTCCATTGTGGCTCTTTTGGATGTGGGGATGAAGTGATGAAGCCATGTTTCATCACCGGTAACGATGCTATCAATGAAGTGTTGGCCGTCTGAATGGTATCGCTGAAGAAATGTGAGGCTGCACATCATTCGAGTGGCCTTATGCTCCGCTGACAACACACGTGGAACCCAGCGGGCACAAAACTTTGGAATATCGCAACTCATCGGTTACGATACGCTGAACGTTACCATAACTCAGGTCCAACTCTGAGGCAATCTCACGCACGGTTACTCGTCGATCCCCTTGGATGATTTCTTCAACACGTGCCGTGTTGATATCCGTCCTTGAAGAACTTGGACGGCCGCTCGCTTCCATATTGCGGTTTTCCACATCCTCCCTGCCCACTTGATAAGAACGACTCCATTTCGTTACTTGTTGTCTACTCATTGCTTTGTCTCCGTATACCTCAACGATTTGTCTGTGAATTTCGGATGCGGCCACATTCTTGGCCCATAAGAATCGAATTACGGCTCGCACCTCTATGTGAGACCACTTTTCTAGACGTCGTGCCATTACTGTCGCTCTTAAGTGTCTGCATACTGACGCAACCGCTCTAGAACTAGCGCCTTCTGTCAACCACCCTGGGTGGAAATATTCGCTCCACAATTATTACGTTTCAAATGCTTCTGCTTGTAACCTTTTTTTTTGGATCAACCTACGTATTTTAGCGAATGCAAAAATGTGTATGGTGAACCTCTAACACTCTGTCGAGAATTCTAAGAATATGTTGATTTTAAATAATTTGTGATTTTGTTATTTAATTGGATTTTATTGGCGTTACAAATATAAAAATGTATGCCAACACTTAGCACTGCATGGGGGATTCTGAACATATCCTGCTATGCAGCTTTAAAAAAAAAATTATTTTGTTGTTGAACTTTTCTTGTATGTGGCGACTTTGCTAAATGCGAAGAAAACGATGCTTAATGATAAAACTAAGAAGACAGAAAAGAAAAACGTTTAGTAGGAGTGAGTGCAATAATAGACTCGTAGACTGCGATCTCAGGGAGAGCGTAAAAATAACATGCAAATGTAATGAGTAATGAAGTCTCTTGAGAAATTAATTTTCAATAACATATGTTCATTGATAAGGAAAATTTTATACCGGCTGTGCCACCTAAATCTAGCCCGGCTGCATATAAGCATTCTGTACCGCGCCACGCACATAAGAAAAAATCCGTCCTTGTGATTGGAGGATATGACTTCCGATGACATCGTTTTCTCTAAGCCATAGACCTTATAAGAAATAGACCAACCCGAATGGGTTTTCTTCCTAGTGTAACGCATTCCTCGCTGTCCCCTTGACCACATCCGGAGGAGTAAGGACGATTTGCAGAAACCTAACAATGGTTGGCTATTGCAGAGCGTATAATTGTCAAGAAAAAGCTGGTTGTAACGCCTCATTTCACAGATTAGAATTTTTACATATTTTTATTTTTGAAACTGAGATTCATTTTTAAAAATTTAGCATATTTATCAAGTTTAATTAACGTTCCAAATAATTATAAAGCTGTTGCGTACTTTAAAGACTGTATATTTTTTTAGCTTTTCCTGTGCTGTACCGAAATTTGTAGCTACTACTTTTCGAAAATAATATTTTTTAATCTGAACTAACAAAAAATTTCAAATAAACAATTTTCTCTTAGAATATTTATGCTTTTTATTGGTGTAAATAAGTAAAAAATACTAACTTACCTAAAAAGGAATTTTTGAAGTTTTTTGTTAAAATTCTAAATTGTGCTGCTTTTTTAAAATTATAGGTGAATATTATAGCATAATTTCCATGAAGAAGTTTTATTTCATAATACATCATAGTGATAAGCACTTTTAACACCTTAATAATTTTTATACATTTATTCTAATGTTAAAATTGTAGTTAACTGTAATAATTAATTGTGCTAGTATTTTATAGTGATTATTTTTTTAATTTATGTATAGTTCTGCATAAGTTTTTTTTTTTATTTACCGTAAATTTAATTTATTACCCAAAGGGGCGATAGCCCAGAAAGGCTATTAGTTTCCAACAAATTGTTGCCACCAAATATTATCGCCCTGTTTTATATTTAAAGAAATTAAATAATGAATATGCATGAATACATGTATGTTTCTCGCAGTGTGGAAAAACGACGGTATCTAGAGCCATCAAATTTTGAATAACGTAATCCTCATTCGAACGCGGGCACTTGGACCGCCGAATTTCGAATTTATTTTAATCCGTTTCATATTTTGTAAAACTTTAACGAATTTTTGATTAACAAACTCAGAGTTCAAAGCTAGCGATGGCAACACTGTAC
>KK115155.1:0-19221 GCA_000611955.2 Stegodyphus mimosarum
GAGCTCCCTCAACTCCCGCTCCCTGTGCTCCCTGGCTCAGAACTCTCATTTTCCTCTACTCCCCTTTATTATTATTATTAAATTCGCTGTTTTAATGTGTCCATTCGTTTTTATATATATGTCTTTTGATTAATCGATCTCATATTGACGGCCGCTTAGTATCTTTACCGTGTTATGACTCTTTCACCATGGTATGACTCTTTCACCATGGTATGACCTCTTCACCTGTGGTATGACTTCTCACTACTGTTGCATTGCAGAGGTATTGAGTAAGGGGAGGCGACGGGGATTCTGAAAACATCCTTAATTTTTCAGTTTTAGATATTCTAAAAAATTTTGCAGTTGATATTAATTAAAATTCAAGTTTTTAGAGATTTAGGGCTTTTAGTTGCAAACATTGTTTTTCAAAATTTACTGTTTAGCGAAAACTATCGCAAAGTTATATATGTATTTGGCAATACGAAATTGAAATGCATATTTCTTGTCCTGAAATACCTGAACTGAATGTTTTCTTTTACTACGAATTTTGGAATGTTTACATAAACGTAGCTTGTAATATTCCCGTCAGTGAAATACAACTGAAGAAAAGAGTATAATAAATATCTGCAATATTTTTAGTGTTTTAGCTTACGTTATACAATAATAATATCCTCGATACTGATTTCTTTATTTTTTCCCAGTTGTTTCTCATTGCACAAGGCCTTGCTCACATTCTCTTGAATCGAACATCTTCAGCGTACTTTCTTTATTATTTAAACAGCCAACTGTGTTACCCTCATGCCATCTCATAAAGGTGCTGGCACCTTTATGCAAATCGGCCGCTGATATGTTTTCCGCTTGACACAGGAATGCAGGAAATGTCACCAACTGTGTCAACAAGAAATTTCATGTTGGAATGGTTATCGTAGATGTGTAATCTGTTGGTAGTGTTTTCTGCTATTCCAGATCATAATTTTTTTCGAAATAGCAGCCGAATTTGTATTCTGATTGAAAAGTGCATCGAGAGGTATACTTACTAAATGCTTTTCAAGTATGCCAGCGAATCACCAGGTTTTCAAATGTTGGAATTAATTGTATTGTTGTAGCTGGTCGTGATAAATGGAGAAGTGAGCCAGAAATAGTCCGCCGTATGTTTTATGGTGTAAATCGGTATCGAAAATCGACATAGAAGATAAACAAAATAAACGGCAGTAGAAAAAAATTCAGGATTCCTTGTTTTTATCATGTAAGTAATGGTACGTTATGCATTTTTAAATGAATAAGTAAATAAACAAAATTTCTGGCCTATACGGTTAAAAGTGTAAATAAAACTGGATGCTGCCTTAGCTCTGGCTCTATGAAATTTCGGTAGTTTGTTGTTTCACGAGTAATCTAAATTCTAGTTAAACAGTTGGAACATGTAGAATAATCTTAAATCTTACTTTTGTCTCCTCGCTCGCACATAGATGTTGACACTGGGAAGGCTGTTTTCTTAAATCCTAAAAGCTACTAAAAGTTCACACACATAATTTATTTATCATTTTAACACGCATTCAATACAGGAGACAACGGAAAAACTACATAGTGATAAATCAAAAGAAGTTACGAATCATCAAAATTTCTGGGCATGCGCAGATGCCTCAAGTTTAAATTGGAAGCACTCCATTCTATACTGTGGAGGTTGTAACATGTTGTGTGGCGAATTAATTACGGCAAAGTGAGAGCTGTTTGCTGTTAACAGTATTACACTTGGGGAAGACCGCCGGATTCCATGTAGCCAGCCAATAATATTCTTCGGCCCATGGGTGCAGCGTATAGTGATCAGCTTTGTCATTGGTAGCTCATAAGGTCATAAATTATATATGTTTTATTCATTGCGTTTTTTAGACTATACAAATCATTCTACTGTTTGCATTTATTTTTAGACGCTGAAACTTTTGTTTACTATTCATGAACTTAACTCATATCAGTTTCTGATGAGTAAGAGAGTAAGTAACGTGCGTGTCTCTAGAAGGCAAGAGAAGCGAATTGGAAAAGCGATTGCGAATCAATCCTCCGCGAACGTGCGTGCAGTTATTTACGGTCGAATGAGAAAGACAGAAAAGATGGTTGCGCGTGAGGAGGTGGAAGGTGAAGAAACTCACTCTGCGAAAGGAGGATAACTCGCCAAATATTGATCCGTATAGGAACTAGGTCAGATAGAGCTAGCTAGCTGCTTGTTGGGAAGTCGCGTTTTTACAACACCTTCTGAGAACAGGACTGTGTTGGTTCTTAGCATTTTCCTGCGGATCGCCGTTTTCATTCTTTTATTTGTTTATTTATTAACTTCCCCCCTTCTTATTCCGTCGCGATTTCATCTGTTTACGCTGCGCAGTGGTGACCTAACTTTGCTGTTACTGTTAGGAAATTAACCATGACACCTTTTATAGATATTGCACATTTGAAGACTCGTAATTGAACGTAATGTCTGTTTTACATGTTTTGTAATGATTTTGCTTGAGGGATTCGAATCCGTTTATTTTTCTGTTTTGCCTTAGCCTAAAATCTGTTTTGTTATAGCCTTTTTAATTTATTCTAGTGTCCACCTAATTTGCTTAGTATGGCTTGCATTTTAATTCACTTTTGCCATATTAAAGAATATCATGTCTATTACAGTTTATTTTTGCCTTATGGCGCGTAAATACCAGCATAGAATTTGTTAAAAAATGCAGTTTTTTAAATTGTTACTCTTGATGTGCCGTGTTTATAGAAATAATAGCGATGCATTACTTTCATTTCATAGCCAAAGTAGCAGGCCGTTAGTTGTTTGTGTATGAAATATATGCACGTAATTGGTAGTGTGGTTAAATGTCTTCTTCATTACTTACACGTCATAGTTGTTAGGAAGCAAAATGCTGCTGTAAGTTCATAAACTTGAATAACTATCCAATTAAGGCCCTTCCACACGAGTATGCTCCCGAAGTAGTTGATTTTTTTATTATTTTTTTTCACTCGTCGGCATAAATTTGCATTACGCAAAAGACTTAAACTGGGTTCGCTCGTGTTCACCTTTTTCACCCGCGGCGTGAACGAACAGTCAATAGTTGATTGTGTTCTTATCATGTGTCATAAACGGAAAAAACTTTTCTGCCCTTTCCATTATAGCGGCAGAACCACATAGCGTTGAGTTTTTGTTTAAAGAGATCATAACTGTTCACAGCAACAAAATCATCAGCATTGTTTACGGCATCCTCAGATTTCTCAAACCATATATCTTGGTAAAAATTTCAAATTCTCATTAGGCGAGGGGAAACCGTATATATATATATATATTGTTAGGAATTTCACATTTATTTGGCTATTTATTTAGAATTGTAATTAGATCTGCTTCATGTTGCCTTAGCAACGCAAACGATTTTTGAAGAGAAAGCTACGTCGAAAAAAAAAATAACAATAAAAATAAAAGAGCGCGTGCATTTAATGCTTAATAAATAAATATCTCGTAATTACTGTTGCCATCCAGAAAAATCTAGAAAAATCGTGATTGTTCTACTGATAATTAAAAAGCTTATAAAAGCCGAGGTGAAACAGCTCATCTCAGTTAGTTGTTGTTGTTGTTGCTGTTATACTTGTAGCTGTAAAAAGCGAACTGCTGTTTGTTTACTTAATGCTGTATTCATTGTAGCGATTTCGCTGTGAGATAGAATTATTTTATCTGTTTTGAACTGAGTTTTTGCTAAACGTTTGAGATATTGTGATATTGTGCGAAGATCTGTGAAGAAATATTTCTGCATTTTAATTTATTTCTTGTGGAAAGAATAAATTTTTGTTAACTTTTTAACGACTTGTGCATTCAATATATAACGAACCCGTACGCACGTAACAATATTTGGTGTCAGAAGTGGGATATTTTGAATGCCATTAACTAGAGCAATGGAAGAACAATTAAGGCAATTTATGGCAGCCTTTGCTGCATTTAAAGATGAGATGAAAGATTCTGTTAAAGAAGAGATAAAATCCGTTAAAGAAGAAATTAAAGCTGGCCAAGATTCCGTGAAAGAGGAGATGAAAGCTGGCCAAGATTCCGTGAAAGAGGAGATGAAAGCTGGCCAAGAATCTGTAAAAGAGGAAATGAAGGCTGTTCAAGAATCTGTAAAAGACGAAATGAAGGCTGTTCAAGAATCTGTAAAAGACGAAATGAAGGCTGTTCAAGAATCTGTAAAAGATGAAATGAAGGCTGTTCAAGAATCTGTAAAAGATGAAATGAAGGCTGTTCAAGAATCTGTAAAAGATGAAATGAAGGCTGTTCAAGAATCTGTAAAAGATGAAATGAAGGCTGTTCAAGAAAAGATTGAAGCAGGTCAAGAGGAAATGAAAAGAGAAATTACCAGCGTAATAGAGAATAAATTCGAGGCCATGGAAGGCAGAATCGACGCTGTTGAAAATAAAGTTGAACACATTGAAGAAAGAGTTTCTGCTGTAAAAGAACAAATAGAAGGAAGAGTTTCTGCTGTGGAGCAACAAATTGATGAAAAGATTTCTGCGGTTGCGAAAGAAGTTGATACTTTAAAGAAATTCGTAGCGACGGCAGGAAGCAATTCGGATAGTTTCAAATTTCTACCCATGAGTGCTCGCCCTTCTCTGAAGCTATCGACATATGATGGGAAGACCTCCTGGCAAGTGTATAAGACACAATTTTCTATAGTTGCGGAAGCAAATGGATGGGATTCCCAAGCTAAGGCCTGTCACCTTGCGGCTTCTTTGAGAGCAGACGCAGCGGACATCCTTCAAACTCTTCCCGAAAACAAAAGGCTAGATTTCGAAGCTCTGTCCAGTGCTTTAGAGCTGCGTTTTGGAGAGAAGTGTTTAAAAGATTACAGCAGGCTGCAGTTAAAATCCCGTCAACAGAAGCCTACGGAAACACTCCAGGAGCTCGCCACGGATGTTGAAAGGCTGTCCCACCTCGCCTTTTCGGAGTGCCCGACAGAAACAAGAGAAATCCTGTCCCTGCAATACTTCATCGACGGCATCCGGGATCCTGAAATACAGAAAGCACTGCGAATGGCTGATGTGAAGGACTTAAAAAGTGCTCTGGTGTATGCCATGAAATTCGAGGCAGCACAGCAAGCCACTCGTAGAGACCGCCACCCAATCAGAGCTGCTCACATACAAGAACCAGTGGATCCAATGACTGCTCGCCTAGACGATTTAACCAGAAAGGTGAATGCTTTGACACGGAATACTGGTGACAAGAAACCGTTCGTAAAGTGCTGGAACTGCGGAGCTGAAGGGCACATTCGAAGAAACTGCAGAACACCCCAGGGCACGGATGTTAAGACCGCGCCTCTCAAGAAGGAGGGAAACTAATTCGTGGCCATCTCGCGGGGCGGAGGTTGCCAGATAATGAAAAGCCCCAGTTTAAAGCGCTTCAGATTTCTGCAGTGAGTGGCGGCAATAACGGAATTTTCATCATGGGACAAATCAATGGAATTCCTTGTAACATGACGATCGACACGGGAGCCAATGTTACCATCATTCGAAAAGATTTGGCTCAACAACTCGAAGGTAAACTTATCTGGACGCCGCCCTGCGTTACCCTCCAGACTGTGTCCGGCGAGAAGATCAATATAGAAGGGAAATTAAACGTTAACATCACCTTTGGAAGTGCCGCTTACCATCACACGGCCTATGTAGCAGAAATTACGGACCCTTGCATACTCGGATTGGACTTTTTAAGAAAATACAATTTTTCCTTGGACTTTAAAAATAACGAACTGCATTCTGCCTCTGAGGACATAACTTTATTCGGGATTAATGATGAAGGAGTGAAATCTATCCACAAAATCGTAGCTCAAGACGATATCACAATACCGGCAAGAACAGAAATGTTACTTCCTGGATCCATAGCCGAAAACAGAAAGTTCCGCTACGGCGTGATGGAATATCTCAAGAATTGTAATAGCCCTAAAGGAGTATTAATAGCCTCAGCACTCGTCGACCTATCGGGGACCGTTATCCCGGTGAGAGTTGCCAATGTAACTGATAAGGCGAGAGTTATTAAGAAAGGTGAAGTGGTTGCAGAATGTACTCCAGTAACCAGCCTTGAAAGAAAAAGTAACATCTCAAAACCCGCGTCTTCCGACAACATTATATCGGAGTTACTGCAGAATGCGCAATTAAACGATGAAGAAAAGAATGCTGCCGAGCGTGTTATTAAAGATCTTCAAGATGTTTTCTCCCGTTCGTCTTCTGACGTTGGTCGAACCAGTTTGACTCAACATAGAATCGATACTGGTGACCATCCACCAATCAAGCAACATCCAAGACGTCTGCCGATTGCGAAACAGGAAGAGGTACGAGCACTTTTAAAGGACATGCAAGAAAGCAATGTCATCGAGCCTTCAGCAAGTCCCTGGGCATCTCCCATCGTCCTGGTGAGGAAGAAAGACGGATCAACCAGATTTTGCGTTGATTATCGCCGGTTGAACGAGGTTACGAAGAAAGACAGTTACCCTCTTCCTAGAATTGATGACATTCTGGACACTCTTTCTGGAAGCAAGTGGTTCTCGACACTTGATTTAAAGAGTGGATATTGGCAGGTAGAAATACATCCTGATGACCGAGAAAAGACGGCATTTACTACAGGACAAGGACTTTGGCAGTTCAAGGTGATGCCGTTTGGGCTATGTAATGCGCCGGCTACATTCGAACGTCTAATGGAGACTGTTTTAAAAGGTCTTTCATACGAAGCCTGTCTGATATACCTGGATGACATCATCATCGTCGGGAATAGTTTCGAAGAACATTTGGAAAATCTTAGAAAGGTGCTTCGGAAACTGAAAGAAGCCAATCTGAAGTTGAGTCCCGCTAAATGCAAATTATTCAGACAGGAAGTCGCTTATCTCGGACATGTCATCTCTGCTGAAGGTGTGCGCACGGATTCTGAAAAAGTGTCAGCAGTTAAAGACTGGAGACGTCCCGAAAATGTCCACCAGCTGAGAAGCTTTCTAGGACTTTGCACCTACTATAGGAGATTCGTGAAGGATTTTTCTTCCATCGCAAGACCCCTTCACAAGCTGACAGAGAGCAAGCAAAAGTTCGTGTGGACAAAAGAATGTGAGAATGCATTTAAGAACCTGAAGGAAGCCTTAACATCTGCTCCAATCCTGACGTATCCTCAGCTCGACAGACCATTTATTCTCGACACGGATGCGAGTAATGAAAGTGTCGGCGCTGTTCTGTCCCAAGAAATAGAGGGCCAAGAACGTGTAGTAGCTTACTGGAGCAAGTGCCTATCTAAACCGGAGAGGAATTACTGTGTCACCAGGAAAGAGTTGCTCGCCATAGTCAAAGCCGTAGAACATTTCCATCATTATCTGTACGGCAGAAAATTCCTGCTCCGCACAGATCATGCATCATTGGCCTGGCTTTTAAATTTCAAGAATCCTGAGGGTCAGATAGCCAGGTGGATACAGAGACTCCAGGAATATGACATCACTATCCGTCATCGCAAGGGACAGTCGCACGGAAACGCTGACGCCTTGTCTAGAAGACCTTGCCCAGAAAACTGCCGATATTGTTCCAGGGTCGAAGCTAAATACCAACTGGTTAATGCAGTCGCACGGCAAATTACAGCATCAACATTGGCTGATCCAGATCCATGGACTGACAAGGAAATCAGGAAAGACCAGCTACAAGACCGTGATATTAAACCCATAATTGAGTTAATGGAGACCTCAAACAGAAAACCTACTTGGCAGGATATTTCGAGCTATAGTCCCACTACAAAACAATATTGGGCTCTCTGGGACTCACTCCATATTCGAAACGGCGTCTTGTACCGAAAATTCGAATCGGATGATGGAAAAACTTTCCGATGGCAGCTGGTACTCCCAAGATCCCGAATCCCGGACGTCCTTAAAGAACTACATAGCAGCCCTGCAGGAGGTCACTTCGGAATAATGAAGACCTTGCAGAGAGTTCGGGAGCGTTTCTACTGGAATAATGCAAAGGATGACGTGCAAAAGTGGTGCCGAACTTGCGATGCCTGTGTAAGTCGGAAAGGACCGAAGAAACGCAGCCGGGGGAAGCTGCAACGTTACAATGTAGGAGCACCTTTTGAACGTATCGCCTTTGACATCTTAGGACCTCTGCCACGAACTGCTGATGGCAACAAATACATCCTCGTTGCCATTGATTACTTCACCAAGTGGCCTGAAGCGTATCCTATTCCTGATCAAGAGGCTGTCACAGTAGCAGAGATGATGATACAGCACTGGATTTCCAGATTCGGAGTGCCTCTTCAGTTACATTCCGATCAGGGAAGGAATTTTACCTCGGCTGTAGTCAAGGAACTCTGCAAGCTACTCGGCATTGACAAAACCCAAACGACGCCTTTACATCCCCAGTCGGACGGTATGGTAGAGAGGTTTAATCGAACCATCCTCAATAACCTCTCATTAGTGGTTTCCAGAAACCAACAGGACTGGGACAAGAAGTTGCCACTATTTTTACTGGCTTACCGCAGTGCTGTCCACGAGACTACCGGCTATTCCCCATCTCAGATGCTCTTCGGTCGTGACCTTCGTCTGCCATGTGATCTTTTGTTTGGTCGCCCTCCAGATGCGCCTTCATCGCCTGAGGAATACATTCAAGACCTCCAGGCCCGGTTTGAAGTGATGCACAACTTTGCACGAGAGCGAGTCAACTTGGCGACGGAGAAGATGAAGACCCGCTACGACACGAGAGCTACTGGACATCGTTTCAACGAAGGAGACAAGGTGTGGTTATGGAATCCGACTCGTCGAAAAGGACTTTCTCCGAAACTACAATCACCTTGGGATGGTCCTTACACAGTCCTAAACAGGCTGAACGACGTCGTGGTTCGGATCCGTAAGTCATCGAACTCTAAACCTAAAGTCGTTCATTACGACAGGTTAGTTCATTACTATGGCCATAGTACGTAGTGTATATAGTTGTAAATAATAATGTACATAGTATAAGACCATGGTCCTATTTGTATTTAGTATTTGATTTGTATTTGTTAAGTATTAGTATTTGATAAGTATTTGTATTTAATAGCATTTGTATTTGATAGTATTTGTACTTAGTATTTGAATTGTATTTCGCGTTGGATAGAATTTAATTTGCTGAAAGTCACTTATTTTAATTATTGTTTATTTTGTTATTATAAAGTAATGTTTATTATAGCACTGATGCTTTAGTTGTAAGTTTGGCTTCCTGTCCAGGGATTGTACTGCCCGGGACGTGCAGTCCTTGGGAAGGGGGCAATGTTACGAATTTCACATTTATTTGGCTATTTATTTAGAATTGTAATTAGATTTGCTTCATGTTGCCTTAGCAACGCAGACGATTTTTGAAGAGAAAGCTACGTCGAAAAAAAAAATAACAATAAAAATAAAAGAGCGCGTGCATTTAATGCTTAATAAATAAATATCTCGTAATTACTGTTGCCATCCAGAAAAATCTAGAAAAATCGTGATTGTTCTACTGATAATTAAAAAGCTTATAAAAGCCGAGGTGAAACAGCTCATCTCAGTTAGTTGTTGTTGTTGTTGCTGTTATACTTGTAGCTGTAAAAAGCGAACTGCTGTTTGTTTACTTAATGCTGTATTCATTGTAGCGATTTCGCTGTGAGATAGAATTATTTTATCTGTTTTGAACTGAGTTTTTGCTAAACGTTTGAGATATTGTGATATTGTGCGAAGATCTGTGAAGAAATATTTCTGCATTTTAAATTTTTTCTTGTGGAAAGAATAAATTTTTGTTAACTTTTTAACGACTTGTGCATTCAATATATAACGAACCCGTACGCACGTAACAATATATATATAAAGCAGTAATCTGACTAGAATATCCATATGCTTCACCTGTAAGTAACACTAAATAATAGTAACCTAAATAAATTACAATTTGTACGAAATCAAATTCTCTGCCTTACAAAATTCTCCTTAATTATTATCAAATGTTCGCTTATCTCATATGTAACAAGAAGCTCTATAAGTATCTCAATATCAAATTTTTCAAAAACATAAGTTAATAACTAACAACTTCTAAAATAAAGCAGTTGTCTGTGAAATAGTTAGCAATAAAATACAGCTACGAAATTTTCGAGAACAGTTACAACCTTGGCCATACGACTGTCATTTATTGAACATTAATTAAATTACCTTTGCAATGACTTCTATTTATTCCATTATTTTTTTTAAGAGCTATCACATATATCTGAGTAGTCAGCGAGCTGGATTCCAAAGGGAAAGATCGTGAGTTCGAACTCCACTCGCTGTACATCAAAGCTTTTCAGCAAATTTCGTTTTATCACTAGCTTTTCTCATTTTGAAACGTGTTTCTTATATTTAATCATGAATCATTTTATTCTTATTCTGTCTATTATTATTATTGTTCGCAATTCTAATTTTATCTATTATTAGTCCAAAGGGATTTAGTCCCGAAGGACTATTACTTTCGTTTTGCGATTTTGCGTCGGAAACACAAAAACGGCGTATCACTTTTCAAATTGTTGCCACTAAATGTTATCGCTCTGCATTAAATTTTAAAAAATGAAAAATCTGCATAAATGTAAGCATGTTTCTCGCATTGTGATAAAACCTAGAGCCATCGAATTTTGAATGACGTAATCCTACTGCGAATATGGGCATCTGGAAGCCCTAATTTTGAATTTGAAATTTGCTTTATTATCGATTTTATGTTTTGTAACATTTCAACGAATTTCTGATTAACAAACTAAATGATTTCAAAGCGAGCAATGGCAACACTGTACGGAAAAAGAAAAACATTTTTATCTCCAGCGCACGAGACTTACGGAAATTCTAAAGATATGTTCATTTTAAAATGATTTTGCGATATTGATTTTGAACTGAATTTTATGGTTTGAGTACGTAGTACATGATATTTAATAAAAAAAGGTAGCACACGAAACGTTAAAAAAACGCGCCTTTGGACGTAATTTAAAATCTGAAATCTTTCAGATTTTTTTTTTATTTATTTATTTAGTTTTACAGAAAAATTACTTCATTTTAATCTTTTGTTGTGAAATTTAATTTTCTTTATAATCCATTAAATTTAAATTTGCAACAAATAAATTTTATTGTGTGAAATTTTTTCTTCTAATTTATGTGTGGTAATATATAGAGAACAATGAACTTATGAAATTCTTTAGTTATTTCACAGATTCCTTTGCAGGTATTCCCACACATAAATAAGCAAGCCAAGGGAGGGGGAAAGAACTATTAAAAATATGAAGTTAATTTTATTATATGGTGGATGGTGTTTCGAATCATTTACTGTTTAGGTACTTTATTCCAAAACAGTCTTATAAATCTTAATGTGCATAAAAACTGATTTGCGCGTGTAATAACGGTTTAATCTTACTATCCTGAGTTGTTAAATTGCTTAACAAACAAATTTTCACAATAAAAACGAACGGAGTCTGACATTCTTCTGACCAGACTACGATACTGCAGATGAAACACTGCGCTTGCAGCCTTCTGTAAAGTATCACATGATTTTTCTCTTAGCAATTCTGTAGGCTAAACGGAAACTTCACTCGCCTTATCGTTTGGATGACTTTTCGCCTGATTTTCGACGTGCATTTCGTTGTGGGATTTTACATTGTAATGTGGATGAACTTTAGATGTAAGAGACGCTTCCCTTAAAGCTTTGAATTTTTAGAGTAATAAGAATTGTCTGCTGATGATTTTATCTCTTAAGACCGGATTAATTTCTGAGAAATACTTAGGAGATTCTTACCAGATCTATATCGCATTAAAGCTATTTATGCTATTAATGCAGATTTTGATTTTACTGAAAACAGAAGCTTAAAAGTTTATTGCGAGTTATAAGGTACTATTGCAGTGAGCATCACTCTGATCATATGTTTAATATTTGCATTTTAAGTGATATTTCAAAGCGACAAATAATTATACTAAGATAAAGATGGCTTCTGGTATTCGGTGAGAAAATACGGTAACTATAGTTTTAGAGTGCAACCTAGGTTTTTTTTTTATTAGGGTTAATTTGTAGTAAGTCTATAAGAAGACGAATTAGGAGAAAAATCATAGCTTATGTAAGTAGACTTTTCGTATGCAGTTTGAAGGGGATTCTTATGTGAAATTTTGATAGCTATTCTATATTTAAAGTTTTACATCGTTCTTTATCTAAAAGTGTAGAATTTCTCATTAAAATTTTTTTTTTTGTTAACATTCGAGGATTGACAGTGACGTAATGACGAATTGGTGAACATAGCACTTTCGCTTTACATTCGTACAAAACGAGTTCGTTATTTATGAAGTGTGAGCCAAATCCGAGAAAGCTTTGTTTGTAATAACAATTCTTATGTAGTGACTAGCAGAAGTAGACCTTGTTTAACATACGTCTCTACTTTTGTGTAGGTGCCCTTTGTACTGTACCGTTATAAATTCAAAAGAAAATAGAAAAATCCAAAAATCAATATGGTCTGAATTTTTTGTTTTAAAAATTTTGTTGAAGTATGTGTCATTAATAATTTAATTTCACGCTTGAAGTTTATAATTATTATTTTGAAATAAAGTTTCAATTTAAGCGATTTAAAATTTATTAACACGTTGACTGCCAATCACGCGCCAGCGCGTGATGTAGGGTGATGTCTCAGTAGCCAGTCACGCGCGGGATGTGGGGTGATGTCTCAGTAGCCAGTCACGCGCTGGCGCGGGAAAATCCTTCACTGATTATTCATTCTCCAGTTCAGTTGGCATAGCATGCAGGGTTTTTCTGATGGAATTGGCATGGAGTAATGATTAGAAAGTACGTATAAATAATTGTGGTTTCGAAATTAATATTTTATTTTTTTATTAAAAAAAATTATTGTGATATGAGTTGTTCGGATGATGGTGCAGGCCTTCGCGTCCCAAAAGAAGAAAAATTCAAAATAATAAGGCTCTAACAAATGAAGAAATAGTAAATTTGTTGGCTGAATTATCAGACGAGTACCCGAGTGATTTTAGTTATAATAGTGACAGTGACAAGGAATTCTTTCCTCCCACTCATGGCCATGATATTTCGGATTCAGACGACGATGACGACGACGACGATGACGACGATGACGATGATGATGACGACGATGATGATGATGATGGAGTCGCGCAAGAGGCTGCATGTCAGCAAGATGATTCTACTATGGTGGAAAACATAGTTTGGGAAAATGATTCTACATCTATGAAACAATTCCCTTTCATGAAATCTGAGTGTTTGCTCCAACCTGTTTCAGGTAACAATCCTATAGATTTCTTTCGCCATTTTCTCACTGACGATATCTTGGAGCAAATTGTTGCTGAAACGAATGATTATGCTCAGAAAGTACTTTTGCACTGTGAAAAAAAGAAATGTTCTCGCATCAATGACTGGAAGGACACCACAAAAGAGGAACTCTTGATATTTGTGGGATTAATTTTACATATGGGAACTATACGAATGAACCGTATACAAGATTATTGGAAAACAGATTCACTGTTTGGTTTACGTGCATTTGCAGAAAATATGAGCAGGAATCGGTTTCTGTTGTTATTGAGGGCATTGCACTTCGCAAAAATCCCGGAACAGAATACAGAACCTCCAAAGGACCGACTGTATAAAATAAGAAATATGATAAATTCATTCAACTCACGTGTATCTCAAATATACTATCCAGGACGAGAGCTTAGTTTAGACGAATCAATGATATTGTGGCGTGGACGGCTTGTATTCAGACAGTACATACCGAATAAACGCCATAAATATGGTATCAAGTTGTACATGGTCACAACCTCTCATGGTATGATTCTCAAATTTATGGTGTATACAGGTATGTTGGATGATTCTGGTGGGAAGGGTCATTCACAAAAAGTCGTCATGAATTTACTTGACGGAATGCTCGATGTAGGGCATAGTGTATTTATGGACAATTATTATAACAGTTATGAGCTTGCAAAATGTCTCGCTGACAGAAAAACCCATTGCACTGGGACAATAAAAAAAATCAGGAAGACATTTCCAAAAGAGGTAAACGAAAAAAAACTGAAGAAAGGGCAAACTGTAGCAAAGTATGCTAATGGTGTGATGATTGCAAAGTGGATGGATAAGAGAGACGTCACTTACATTTCCAATGAATATAAGAATGATATGATGGAAAAGGCAAACAAAAGAGGTGAAATTAAATCGAAACCTCTACCTGTAATTCAATATAATAAATTTATGGCAGGTATTGATAAGCAAGATCAGATGCTTGCCTATTATCCTTGTGAGAGAAAAACAATTAGGTGGCCCACGAAAATATTCTTGCATATTTTGCAAATGATGATGCACAATTCCCACTTTATCTATAATAAGTATTCCAATGGAAATACATCGCTGTATAACTATCGCTTATCCGTGATACGAAGTTTACTGAAAGAGCCATCTGTTCTTAGTGCTCCTGTGCGTAATCAGTCTGAATCTGAACATTTGCTGAGTACACGGGAAGAAAAAAGAGCCGGAAAGATTCTAAGAAAGCAATGCAAAAGTTGCTATTCCGAAGGAAAACGTAAAGACACAATATATGTCTGCAAATTTTGTGAAGGATCTCCTGGTTACTGCTTAGATTGTGCAAAGATAATACATAAATAACATTCTAAATGTATCCTTTGTAATAATGTGATTGTGATTTTCTTGAAATAAATTCATTTGTAATATGTATAATTGTTGTGATACAGTTTTATATAAAAATAATGCTTACTGTCACTTATTTTTCTTATTTTGATTCACTTTTTACATGTCCCGCACCAGCGCGTAACGTGGCATTTGGCGAAAAATTTGACACGTAGTGCCAATCACGCGCTGGCGCGTAATTATAAAATTCTTCAGTGAAAAGCTTAAATAATACTTAGGTATCACATATTTATCTTTTATTACTGTTTTTAAGTCATATTTCATACAATAAATATGTTGGCATCTGGGTACAATCTACTTCCATGTGAAGGCATTAACTATCAATCTAACTCTAAGTGACTGGCAGTCAATGTGTTAAAGGTAATGCATTTAGAAATATTTTATTTTTTCCTTTATATAAGAAGTATATTAACTGAAATAAAATCTAAATATGTGTTTTCTGAGTGATACGCAAATCTTTTAGTATCCTATATCAGCTTAGGATACTAAAAGATTTGCGAAAATTTGATTTTCGGAAACCTGCCCTGTTTCAGACGGCTTTGCCATAATTAAGTGACTGGACAATCAACAATTCTGGATTACCCTTTCCGCAAATTCTCGATTGAGGTATTATGGCCATTTTTTGGGGATTTGAAGCAATCGGCTTTAAAAAATATATTAAACTTTTGAATTATCACTCGATGAACATATATTTGCATACAGAATCGCATATCTGTTAACAGTTGTTGTAGTCTTGTTATTTTCTTAACCAAACGAATAAAATAGCAGCCTGAATAAGTAATGCCTTAACTCATTAAAATTTTGGCGATTTTCATTGAAAATATATGTTTTCAAATTCTTATTATTCGGGTCCTTTGCAGCTCTATTATTCTCTGTTATTCGTGTAAGGCTTTACCTGGTTTTACTTCCGCGTTTCTGTTTCCTGTTCATGCGTTGCAAACAACCCTCTGGACAATTCTTGCAATGGAAGGCGGTGTCTGTGGGTGAATAAATTATCCCACTGCCCAAAGGCATTCTTTGAAATATTTGGTAGGAAAGGCTAGCTTAAAATTTTGGACACAAATTTCAGCAAAGTTATTCGAAATGATTCGTTGTTGAATTTTCGTAATATTCTAAATCAGTTCTATATTTTGTGAAGATATTAAATCTCAAAATAACTCTCTAAAGAAATATGTAATAAATTATTCAGAAGGTTGTATATGTATTTTAATGAAAAGAGTATCTCCTACAATAGCTTTTTAAATAAAAAATGGAGAGGTAACTAAAATTTATGTCAGTAGGAACCGCGTATTAGATTTCGAGACAACTGGAAAAAAGTTTTCTAAAAAGAAGGAAACGATTCAAATAATTTAACAAAGACGTTCCATTTCATACTCAGTCGGATTCTTTAAATGTAAGTAAATAATTGTTGTTGCTCTTGCACTGAAATCAGGAAAGTATGTTCTTACGAAAAGTATGTTCCCACGAAACATAAATTTTAAACTTTTTAACACTAAACATTTGTGTTTTCAAACAGAAAACAAAGCATTTTCCTCCCCCAGGTTTTCGGCTCACCAGCGGCCGAGCGGTAAAGACGCTGAACACTGGTAGTTCGGTCCGAGGTTCGAATCCTGCGAACGGGCTGGTTGCATGGGCGTTTTCGTGGTTTCCTCCATGATTAACGTGTATACGAGCCAGTTCCCCTTAGAAAGTCCTCCACGAAGGCATCCCTCCCTTTAGGCAGATAGCCGTCGTGTGCTTTGCCGTAATTGAATAACCTAACCCAACCCCCAGGTTTTCAAATTTTTTTTTTCTACTAGTAATTGCCTGATAAACTGATTTTTAATTGAAATAAAATAGGGAAAGGCCGATTTTTTTTAATTAAGTGGTCGGGTGCTTTATTTAAGAGCCATTAGCATTGTGCCACTACAAAGGACCCGAAGCATATAGGGAAAATATGCACAGCTAGGACAGCGGCTTAAATTTGGCCAATGACAGTCCAGATGAGTGTCACCATTAACTCCGCCAACATGACTGATGTCACGATACTGACATTTGTTTACATTCTACTGTTGCGCGTTGCGAAGTGCCTTCTTTGAATGTACATTTAATTTTTCGGAATCAAAGTGTTTATACATATGTATATAACGATTTACTATTTGTATTAGAATATTAAGGATTACTCTACTGTTCCAATACAAAATTAGATCCAGTCAGATGGTGAGAATGAGCTGTGCATGGTGAAATACTGCAACTAATTTAACACCGCTTTTGTAGAAAACTGCTTCCCAAAGAGGCTTATTAATGTTTTTCCAGGCAGATGATTGAGTTTGTGTGTGTGGGGGGATTGGTCTGCAAGGAACTGAAAGTATTAAATATTATGTAACACTTGTTACCCTTAAACCGTGATGTGAAGCCTGTTCAAAAGTAACTTTTTTTTAGAACTAGCTTTTGATTAGACACAATTAGAAAAGTTCGTAAGAATGAGGAACGAAACTCTCAAAGTAAGCGTACCATTTCTGGATGTAATTGAAGGGATTAAGTTTTTTGCATTTGCAATCTTTGTGAAGAGCCTCTGCTTAAGATTGAAAGCTGTACTTGCTTGTAGAGAGAGGGGGAAGGAACTAAGCTTAAACATTAGTATATTTTATGAAGTGCAACGTAAGATACAGTAGTGGCTGATGTGGTGTTACAACATACAACTTATATACACTTTTATACACTTTTTTTATACAAACAGAAAAATATATTAATCAGGGCAGAATTGTTTATTATATAATCACCACACTGAACATTCAGTCCATGTCATAATTTTTTAAACTTAGAAGAAGACACTGGAACTCTTAGTAGCTTTCGATGTCCGTTATGGTTGTGGTTAAAGCATACAGATGAAGATAACGATTTGAATTTCGATAAATCACTAACCTTTATTCTCACACATATCTAATTAAGTTGGCAGATATTTATTCAATCATAATTTAATATGATACATTTCTATGTACATTGGTTCTTTTAAAAGAAATGACGCAGGAATTTTAAAGAAGCGAAGCGGGGAGGTATTAGCAGTGTAGAAGCTAGAAGAAATGACGTAATTAGACTGTTGATTATCACCGGGCTACTGCCGAAGCAATGTTGCCGGTTCATGAAGTAAAGCCCTAGGGCACATGATGTAATGACCTCTAGACCTGGAGAAATCTCAGATGAGAAGTCGGAGGAAAGGAGAAAAGAAGAGAGGGGCGAAGCAGGAACAAAGCAAAACTATGACAAAAATCACAAATCCAGATGAGTGATAAAAAAACCCTTAAGAACAAAGGAGCTTCAAGATACAAAATGACGTAATTAACTCGCCAGCGGTATTTATACCAAGTTGAATTTAAAGCTATTCTGTGATTGGTTAATTTTAGTTTTAGTTGCCCCTTTTCAAATAGCGTTACATAACAATAGAAAAATCTCGAATTTGGAAGAACAGATGAATTTAGGGGAAGAGCACCAATAAAGCACCTATCGTATTTTGTTATATCTTACATATGTATATTACAACATTTACATAACGACATTGTTACCTTTTTTTTAAAAAAAGGTTAAGAATATTTCTCTTAAACTACGTCACTATCTATACTTACACTCTCTGTAATATTACAAATATTACTTATTAAAGAAATAGCTTGCAATATATAAGCTTTAAAGAAAATAAGCAAATTAACCAAGTAAATTTAAATCACTAAAATTAAAGTATTTATGAATTACATATGTCATCAAGTTCCTAAAACGCTTTTCTGGAAAGGATTCATTCTTCAACCCGTCTCGATAAAGCATCCGCGCTACGCATTTTGACTCCTGGACGGTGTTTCATGTGGATATTGTATTTTTGTAAGACGAGAGCCCAGCGCTGTAATCTAGATGATTGCAGTGCACATTTCGTTAACTAAAGTAATGGATTATGATCGGTGTAGAGTTAAACTTTGGATCCGAAAAACATGTTTTAAATTTCTTTAAACTTCATAGAGTAGCATATGCTTCGCTGTGAGTAGTACACCACAATTGCTATGCTCGAGTTAATTTCTGACTTGAATAGGGTATGCGGCAAATGTGTTCATTGAATTTTTAAGATAAACATGCTCCAACTCCTGTTGGAGAGGCATTGCAATGTATAATGAACGGTTGCCCCAAAATTGGTGTATGCAACGACAGAGCTTTAATTAGAGCATTGATAAATTCTTCAAAAGCTATATCATGCTTTTCTTTTCCATAGTATTTCATCAGGTGTCTTCTAGTAAGTGGATATACTAATGCAGAATATTTTGGAATGTAGTCTGTCCAGTAATTATAGACCTAATAAATTTCTAAGCTGCTGCTTTATCTTTAGTTTCGATAATCTGAAAATTGCTTTTCTCCTCGTGATTTTCATTTGAACTTAAAAAAGATTCTAACTTTCAGTTATTGTCCAAGAGTGCTTGTATGCAGGGCCGATGCTAGGCATTTTGCCGGACGGGGCTATCTCCGCGAGTTTTAAATTCTGCTGCCCCGTATCTTATTAAATTCTAAAAATTTTTGTCTTTCCCCCAAATTTTTTTTTTTTTTTTT
>KK115155.1:23383-52990 GCA_000611955.2 Stegodyphus mimosarum
AAAAAATCCGTCAAATGAAAAAGCCGTCTCTCAATCGATATTCGGTCGAGGCTCTGGCAAGCGTAGTTGTGGCAGTACGAAAAAAGCAGTAACAGACGCGATCGATATCCCCACCTCCAAAACTACTACTCTCTCTCTCATTATTAATGTATTTTTCTTGTCTTACGTTTATTCGTATTATCACTGGAAGAATTTTACATGACTTTTGCATGAATGCATCGCTATGTTAGGTCAAAATGTTGACTTGCATCTGAATTTTTTTAGGGATTCTCATCTGATGCACAAATTGTGATCATCAATAAAATTTTGTAACGAGGTTTTTACTGCTTTGGTATTAACTTACTTTAGTATTACTTTGATATTAATGCTAATTATTATAGCAGAGTACAGAACATTCTCACAATGACACAGTTTTGAATAAAATACTGACGTTTCTCTTAGAGGCGCATTGAAATTATTCCTAAAATATTTCTCTTTTTGGAGGGCGATGTGTAGTTGAAAGCAGGGCTGAATGAAGATCTTCTAAGCCCAACGAGAATAGAACTTGGAAAATGACTTTTTAGTGTAATAAATCCTAGCGAGAGAGAAAAAGTTACTTATTATGTTTACTTTGTAGAAATAAACAACTCATAAAACATGAACCAACAGTGGACCAAGCTTATGTATAGCCGCAAACTTTCAACCTCCAGATTCCGGCACACGGATCGAATGAGAATGAATGCTTTAATGCCTTTTATTTTTGCATATTTAAAGATTACTGCTGCAGACCGATAGACTCTTAACAATCGGCCATTTTCAATTGGGTGCCCAATTATTGTACATTATCTTTTTATTTCAGGGATCAGTAGAGATTCGTATTGATAGAATATCATCAGAATATACACCGTAGTTACTCTGACCTACACTGAACGCCGGACCTTCGGATTTTCAGGTCGATATGCTGTGTATTACAAGAATACACGAGAAAGGAATATACTCAGTTCCTTACAATTTTATGTGTACGTACTAGAAGTGTATGTATTGGAGAAAATAATGTAATAAAAATATATTTTAAAATTTCATATTTCACAGAAATCAAGTTTTGTTATAAATCGAATTTAGCTTCCTATTAAGACTAGTATTTCAGGTTGTTTTCCCAATAACTCTTATTAACTACTGAGAAGGTATTCAATAGATTTGATTCTAAGGCTCAGAAGTATTAAATGTGTATTAAAATGGGCTTTAATATTTTAAAAAATATATCCTTGAATTTGAAGGGGAGGTTACAAATTAGTTGGACATCTTTTCTGTCTAATGCGAATTCTGTACTGTCGTATGTGAAATAATTTTTTTAAAGCACACTCAATTGTGGCATAGAAAATAAAGAAACAGTATTCTGTTAGCTGTTTTTCTTAGAAAAGTTATTTTCAAAGTACGTGATATAAAGTATTATTGAAAACCTATTTTTAACTGTTATTGGAAGATATGTGATACGGAAGATTCTATTGTGAATGAAAAAAATCTGATTTTTGGAAATTTGGAATTTAAACCGCACTGTTGATTATAATGCATTTTCATATAAGAAATGAAAATCTTGTCGCAGTTGACACAAAAATTTTGATCGCAGAGACGTTAATTAGATATTTCTGTAGGTATTTTGCTTGCAATTTTCGTTTTTAACTTCAGAAAATTAGTGGTTATGTGACTCCAAATTGTACATTTTAAGGTAGAGTAAATAAATTGAACTGATTTTTAATTTAAGCTGTAATTTCTTTTCTTGTTAATTAATTGATTGATTAGGAGAAGAACTTCTTTTTGTAATATAATATTTGAAAGGCTTTTTTCAAGAAAAACTACGGCATATTCGTCTGCAATTTTAAAAATGCAGTTTTTTTGAGGCGGGCATATTTTTTTCACTGAGTGATGCTTTCTATGCTAAATTAACAACTCACGTTGCTTACTTGAGTGGCTGACCGTGAAGTTTATTGTCGAAACACAATTTTGTTTTTTAGGTATAAAAAAAAAGAAAAGAAAAAGAAACCTGCAAATAAGGCAATAAAATTGATTGAAATTTTGACTTTGATATCGAGATATTAAAGAATAAATTCACCAATACTATCAAGTTTAATATTGACTTATGTATAAATATAAGGGTGGTAAATGTAAGGAAATGTAAGGATTTTATTCATTTGTATTTTTTATATAGGTCAAACATCATGGATGTAACAAATAGTCATTATTATATAGGGAATAGTTTTTTGGCGTTCGCTACAACCATTTTCCATTAAACTTTATTTTAGTATTGAATTTTTTTTTTATTTAATGGTGAAGTATGTCAGCCGTTTCGGGAAATAAATTTTTTCGTGTAGTTGTTTTGGCAGAATGGATAGTTTCATAAATGAACTGGGCATAAAACTGAAAGTAAAAAAACCTGATGTGTACTGATATATGTATTGTAATGTAATTACACAACAATTAATTACCACATGACTTCCTAGTACGGAATGTTAAATTATACGCATTTTCCCTGCATTTCATTTAAACTTATTTCCTCGAATTTCATTACAGATATATTTTTCATTGAATTAATTCTGTTCTCACTTTGCGACAAGGCGAAAATACATAAATCTTCAAAATATGTTTATTAAAAATTGAAAAATATAGTCGCACAATCTTTTTCCGTGCGGATAATACAAATGATTTGAATAGCGAAATTTTTGTATGGCTGTTTTGCTTATGAGTCATAAATGATTGCTTTGATAGAAAGGAAACCTTTAATTTTGCCTTAAAGGAAAAAAAAAAGTGTATTGTGAAGTGCATTTTTAAAAGTACATTTGGGGGGGGGATTGGTATGGAGAAGGCGTGTTCTCTTTTCCTTCATAAACCTTTTATTTTAAAAGTTGTTTTGAAATTATCAGTATAAGACGGTAAATTATCTGTAATGTTTTACTATTTACCGAATGCGTAATTTACATATTTATGTTTAACCTGAATGCAGGGGGGGGGGAGAATAGAAAAAAAATTGCATAGTATATAATCGTGTAACTTCTGTCATTACGTAAGTTCAGAATTACTGAAGTTAATTGTAAATTTTACATAGAATGTGAAATTTCTCATAAATATTTCTTTTACGAAAGTAAAAGAATTAACACGTTGACTGCCACAGCAATTTTCAGAAATCTGGCCTAAAATGAGAATTTGATTTAATCACAGAAGCCAACTACGAGTTAATTCGCACGCAGACCACCTGTCGCAATGGAAAAATTTCTATGAAACCGAATATAATTCGAGATTACAATAATGGAATGTCTGGCATTGACCTATCCGATCAAATGCTTTCGCACTACTCATCTCTAAGAAAGGCTATTAGATGGCCCGTAAAGGTATTATAGAGATATGTATTATAGAGATATATATACACAATGCTCACAAAATGTTTCAAAAAGTAACTTCTTCTACAATAAAACTGTTAAAGTTCAGAGAAGAATTCGTCGTCACTTTGATTGGAGAAGAGATTCAAGCAGTTTCGAAAAAAATTATATTACAAGAGCTCCATTATTTAGAAAGTCTACCACCTACCTACCGAAAAAAAAAAAAAAACAGCGTCCGACAAAGCCATGTCATGTCGTATATGTACCAAGCAAAAACACGCCGAGAAACGCGTTATTTCTGTCCAGCCTGTAAAGAGAAGCCAGCCCTTTGTGTGGAAGATTGTTTTAAGTAGTTCCACAAACAATAAAATATTATTTTATTTCTTGAATTTCAATTAATTTTTATAATTTTATTTTTTGTTCTTTTTTTAATAAATTTTCTGTGCATGCAAGCCGGCATTGATATTTTTGTTCTTTTCCCAGAAGCCACCTGTCGATATTAGCACTGATATATTCCGAGTTTAATCATAGCTACACAACAATGACAAGTAAACACAGTACGAGATAACTCGTAGTTGGCGTCCTAGAAAAAACGCAATCTACGAGTTATCTCGTAGTTGGCAGTTAACGTGTTAAATTAGTAATGGGCCCAATTAGGTTAAATATCAAAACACATGGCAGCCGTCTTGATGGCTTCGGCTTTGTTAAGGGTATGCATTTACATACAAAAACTGTGAAGTACAAAATAGAAAAGGGCAGTTTGAAGCTGCTATAGTTCATGTCTCCTCAAGAGTAGTTTTCGAAGCTTTCCATGCATGACGAAGGAAAGACTATTTGCATGTTCAGAGTATTTTGTGCGACAAGGACGTTATGGACGAAGTAATGGAAGCTTGTAAACAAAATGCTGTTAATTTGTCTAACATTTTAATTGGCACCATCTAGTTTTTATTTATTTATTTATTTTATTTTCATCTGTTGTCTTAAAAGTGCGAATAGCTCTATTCTTGATGGTCGCTAACTGAAATTCGAGACCCGAGAAAGTTAGGTAAATAGATATACCTCTAGAAACGATTGTATTGTAATGTAATTCGAAGATTTCAGGCGTTACATTTTTATATATGCTTCTTTTGGTAATACAGCGAATAGTAGCTAATGTAACGAGAGACGGCATGCACACACGTTTTCGAAATCTCAGTGGGTCACACGACTGTAGAGATCAGTTCGTAACTAAGAGACTTGTTTGAGTAGAATGAGAAGGTAGAGTATGATGACCTCGCTCTGACTGTACGCTTGCTTGTATGGACGGCGCAATTCCTTTTATTCAATCAGTAGACGACTTGATCGGAAGGTCAATGTGTGCTGGCATATTAAGCAAATCATGACGCTGTTCTTTTATGACTACGAAGAACTTGAGATGTATTTTTAAAAGGCTAAAAGCTGGCGATTTCGTCAAAGGAAACATCATTTGAAAACATCGTTATACAGATTCACGTCTCATTTTGATTTCATTATAATATAATTTCTTACATTCAGGAACGTAGAGGCGTGCATCAAGCTTTTGGATCATTAGTTCCCTTGCTTGAACTATTCGTATCTAACGCGTCCTCATGAAAATTCAAAACATAAAGGAGTAATTTTCATTGATTGTGTGTCACATGCACCCACGATGTAATAAAGTAAAAATATATATATATAAGAAAAGTTTTTTATCCTTCAAAATTGGCAAAAACAAAATGAAGAAAATAGAAAGATCCTGTAGAATAGTAACTCTTCGTCAGGCGGTGGACGGCAGTTTCACATTGATCAATGTCTTTCAGAAAAAAATTAAAACTTTTAGCACGTGTTTTAAAACAAACAACTAAAAATAATAATTAAAAAAATAACCTGAAAGAATTCAGATTTTATATTACGCCCAAAGGGGCGTTTTTAAACGTTTTGTGTGTTATCTTTAATTATTAAATATTATGTTTTTTACACTAAAACCGTAAAATTCAGTTCAACAGCAAATCACAAAATAATTTAAAAAGAGCATATCTATAGAATTTCCGATTGTCTCGCGCGCTGGAGACAAAAATGTTTTTTTTTTCTTCCTTCCTCGTAGTGTTGTTCTTATTGCTCACTTTGAAATCGTTGATTTTGTTAGTCAAAAATTTGTTAAGTTTTAAAAAATGCGAAATAGATTAATGAAATAAATTCAAAATTTCTGCCTTTCACACACCCATATTCGAGTGGAGGACTACGTTATTCAAAATCTGATGTCTCTAGGTATCGTTATTCACAGTGCGAGAATGTGCATGAATACATACATTCATCAGATTCTTCATTATTTAATTTCTTTAAATATAGTGCAGGGCTCTAATACTTGGTGGCAGCAATTTGAAAAGTGAAACGCCGTTTATAATGAACCAACGCAAAATGCCAAAACGGGCAAAAATTCTTTCCAGAAACAAATCTGCTGTTAAGTGGTTAATAACTTTCAAAGTTTTTTTTCCATTTAAATTAATAGCAGTCGCTTCTTCGCTTTGCGTCACGTGAGTTATGTAGTAAAATTTCACAACCGAAGTGTCTTCAGAATATTTTACGTTCATAAAGTGGGGAGAAATTTGTATGTTCAAGTTGCTGAATGAGTTATAAAAATACTAGTAGTAACGTGCTGTCTTCGTAAGACATCCCTTAATGTTATAAATTAAGCACTATGAGCCCCCTTGGGTGAAATGGTGATATGGCAATTGCGCACATGCAGTTCCGCGCAAATGTCATTTGCCAACATCATCCCTGTTGGAACATGAGATTGTAATCAATTATGAACGAGTGACACCTCTGTACAGCCTGTCAGAAACTGTCAATCGACTTCATGATTTTTTTTAAGTAATGTCCATTCCTACTCTGATGATTATTCTGAGTGCTTTTTTTTTTTTTTTTTGTAATATTAATTTTCAAGTTCTCTTTAGAACATTTGTGTAAAAGGAATTTCACCCTTATCGAAGCATCTGAAGCTAAATTATTCTCAATCTATAGCCACAATAGCTATTGGCAGTTTCATGTAAAAGCAAATTCTCAAGTGATAACGTGTAAGTGTATTAAAAACAAAACTGAAATGTGCAAAGAGTGGATCACGGCGCAGAATGAAAATAATTTTGAAAGTTACAGATCTGTAAATTTGACGTCGCCGAAGCAGAAGTTAAAGTTCAGTTTTTGAATGCACGTAAATGAGCAAGAGAAGAAGGTTCAAAGGTCGATACCTAAAATTTTTAATGGTGAAATTAAGTTTGACAAAGGTTGTCAGTATATTATTACTTCGGAGTTTTAAGTCATCTCTGTATGAAATAAGGAGGAAAGTTCAAGGTTCCACCCTGAAACTAGGTAACTTTATGATTTAATTGTTTCTAACGATTTTACTAGCTTTCTTTTGTACGATAACATCCTCATCCTTAGTACTAAGCACTCATCTTTAGCGCTAAGGAAAGACAAGTTTTCATTATATAGGACGATTTTTTTTTCTTGGGTGGATCATTAAAATGCAGTGCAAACGTAATTGTATTATATTTAACGCAAGCCATCCAGGTAAAAATACTACTTTGTTTATATAATGCTGCGTACAGTACGTGTTACAATGTTATGTAGATGACAAAAAAGTATTTTATTTAAAATATTTTAATACTTGGAATATAAAATAAAAGTAGCCAATACATTATTAAAGATATTTAAATAAGTACACAAAATTTCACACTTATAAGCCAGATATAAAGATACTGAGCTTTAAAACGTGTTGTATTTGTGGATACTTTGATATTTTAGCTATCATTCATATCCGACTATCATTCGTTACGCGTTAACACATATATAATATAAACTTTTCATTAAAATATATATTTGTGCAGTCCGCTAGCTTAAAATTATGTAAAGCAAATTAATAATCCTATTTATCAAGGATAATGAAGAAGATTTGGTTTTGTGTGGAATTGCCACTTAACTTTACAAACTACAATTACCCATCTAACAATGAATGTTTCTTGTACGTAAGTGTCCTTGTATTTCGAATCTTGTGCAAGTTTTATGTGAGCAAGAGCTACTAAACCATGCGCATACTCCCAAGAAACGATATTTTTCTCCTCTTAATTCCCCCCCTTCCTTTGGTTATGTTTATCTTTTCTCGTAAAAAACTCAGTTATAATAAATTTTCTGTTTTGAGAAATAATTATGAATTTTGTTTGAGACATGATTTTACATTTATAAGAATTTTAATTTGTAAGGCAGATTTCGAATTTAAGAAACCTGATATGTGCACCACATGACTTCCTTGTACGGAATATTAAATTATACGCATTTTGCATTTCATTTAAAGTTATTGGATTGAATTACGTTTACTTCGTCAATAGTGCATAAACCACAATAGAATAAATGCACTCTTTAAAATTCACTACATTTGTTTACCATAGCGACAGACCATGGCGCTGGGTTCACTTAACAGCGTTACATCTCATTCATTTTATAACTCAGAATGCACAAAAATTATGTGTATCATCTGAAGAATTTATCTAATCGTTGCCACATTTTTTTTCCCACAGATGATACAGTATTTCCCATTCAATTAATTCAGGTCTCACTTCACGACCAGGCAAAAATACAAAAACTCAAAATATCTATATTAAAAATTACGAAGTAAATCTTAAACACTTATTTCCTCGAATAAATTCCAGAATGGATTAAAGCATGATTTAATTCACAATAATAAAAAGAAGGCGTTATGTTTGTTGTTGCGACGCTTAGTTTCTCTAGATTGGCAACAAAACCACTAGTCTCCTAAGTTTCAAATGTAAACAAATATGGCTGCCATTTGACAAATGATTAGGCTTAGCCGCACTTAAACTAATAATTCTACAAATCTTGCGTGCAAATTTACTAAATGCATAAAAACCGTAACCGGCAAGATAAGAACCACATAATTCAATCATTTTTAAAGCAAAAAATGCAGAATTTACCAACATATAAGACTAAAAGAAACTGAACTCACTGAGCCGAGTAACAGAGGGCATATTTATATATACGTTTGGTGCGGCCGATTGCAATTAAAATAGGAGGTGCACATCTACATGTTATAGCAGTCCTATATAAGGTGCACATTTACATGTTATAGCAGCCCTATATACAAAATTTCAACGTTCTGAGGCTACTCATGTTTGAGTTGTGCGAGATACATACATACATAAATACATGCGTACAGCCGCCAGTAAAAAAATCTCTTTAGAATCCTTTTCGAATCAGTTTTATAATTTTTTGAGGGAAAAAGAGTCCTTTATTGTCTTTACGTACGGATATCACTGAAAAGCATCGTTAAATTGCATTCGATAGCTGTCAAAATGGATATTTTCTTTGAAATATGATACCCGAAATTTTTCGCAATTACTATACTTCCTCTTTACTAAATACCCCTAATTTTTCTTTTATTTCATACAAAGAAGTAAAAATGCAATTTGTTTTTAAAACTATATTTATAGGTTTTGCATATATTTTAATGATAATGACAGTTAATAGTAACAGTTGATGATAACAGCAACAATTCTTATTTTTATTTATAATATTAATGATATAATCGTAAAAATTGTATTTTTATATAAGTAAGTCCGATGAAACAGAATTCTGGGTAATTGGAAACCTATTGAAAGACCACGTGTCTGCTAAAAAGTATATCGTGGTCTTAAATGCAGCAGAAACATGATTACTTTCTTGGCCAAATCAGCACATTAAAAAAACATTGAAATAGTAGGATTGGAATATATAATGTAGGAAATAGTAAAGAAAATAATAAAGGAAAATAGTGGATTTTTAGCTGATTTTTCTCTCCCCCCCACTTTAGGAATCTAAGGAACCCCCACTTGAAGCCCTGAATTCTGGATTTCCTTAGTTTAGTTCACATTTGGCGATAACATGCTAAACTTGGCGTATTCATGAACGTATTAATGTATTCTTGGATAAAGCAATCGAACAACAGCGAAATGCAATTTATATGAAGTTCATGTTCATTCATGTTTAAAATTAATTATAATTTAAAATTGAAAGACACAAGTTTATTTTGCTATACAATTTCAAACACGAAATTGCCCAACAAAATAAAAATTCACATGGATTTGAGATTGATTAACAATAAACTGTAATTTAAACTTAAATTGAAAACAAAAATCTTTCGCACAGTTTCACTTAAAACTGAGACATAGCAATACTATTAGGAGATAGTATTTTTATGCCTATTTATTTCCTAACATAAATATAACGTACAGTACAAGCAAGAACATTTATGAATACAAAAACGTAAGTGATGCCATTCACAAAAAGGGTAATGTTAATAGTTCGATGGCTTTGCCGCAACATCGTCCCCACCCTGGTCAACCTCCAGGGGGATGACCAGCTGCACCGGTCGGGTAATGGTATGTCCATTGATGCGTAGAACACAAGTACGGACTTTCTTGTCACGGCCAAGGATTAGCTCATCGACTAATCGTTATATTTATGTTAGGAAATAAATAGGCATAAAAATACTATCTCCTAATATTTGGTGCCGAAACCCGGGACACAAAGGAAAATAGGCTTCCAACTGTTCGTTGTTGAAGAATCTGTTGAGGTAAGCCTTACTTTTCGATCATTATCATCCGTAATATGGCCACCATACATTATTTCACCGAAAAGAAATCGAAGACCAATCTATCGATTGGTCTGTACAATTTACGTTAAAGGTAAGATCCTAATCTTACCAATCTGTTGAGGTAAGCCTTACAGACTTTCCGATCATTATCATCTCTGGATGAATTCCAAGGTCTGGATAGAGATATGGAGGCATCGCCTAAGCGATGGAAAAAATTTCTTGATTCCGAATTTCCAGAAAAAGAAGCTCTACCGCAAGAATGGAAAAACCGATCGACAAGCTTTGCATTCTTCGTTGCTTGAGACCTGACAGAGTCGGTATATGCTATAAGGGATTTCATTTATGAAATACTAGGGCCGGGTTTCGTCAATTGTCGCAGCTTCGATTTAGACAGTGTTCTGAAAGAATGCGATGCCAAAACTCCAATCCTCTTCATCCTCAGTCCAGGTGTTGATCCTTTGCACGATCTTGAAGCATGTGGTGCGAAAAGAAACATCAGCTCAGTTAACGGAAATTTCCAGAATGTATCCCTCGGTCAGGGTCAAGAAAGTATTGCAGAGCAAACGATGGATACTTCTGCCGTCGAGGGGCACTGGGTAGTACTTCAAGAAACGTTTGATTCAAGTTCGAGAGAAGGAGAGTTCAAGAGTCTCCTTTTCACGTTATGCTACTTTCATGCTGTATTAACAGAAAGGAAGAAATTCGGTTCTCAAGGTTGGAATTATCCATACCCATTTAATGATAGTGATCTTGTAATAAGTGCTAACGTTCTTCACAATCATCTGGATAGTGAAGGAGGAAGAGGAGCAATCATTCCTTGGGATGATCTTCGATTTCTTTTCGGTGAAATAATGTATGGTGGCCATATTACGGATGATAATGATCGGAAAGTCTGTAAGGCTTACCTCAACAGATTCTTCAACAACGAACAGCTGGAAGCCGATTTTCCTTTGTGTCCGGGGTTTCGGCACCAAATATTAGGAGATAGTATTTTTATGCCTATTTATTTCCTAACATAAATATAATGTACAGTACAAGCAAGAACATTTATGAATACAAAAACGTAAGTGATGCCATTCAAAAAAAGGGTAATGTTATGTTTAATAGTTCGATGGCTTTGCCGCAACAAATACCTTGCATAGCCTGGCTAAGCTGTTCTGCCATTATCCCACATTGTTTGAAATTGGACTAACTGAAAAACTAACTACCCTCGAGTCTTCGCTATATGGGGCGTGCGGTACCGGATCGACACTGTATAGAATATACAGCCTCTACCGGGACAAGATTGACAAGGCACCTCAAAAACCAGTTTCGACTCTGTGCGTTGTCGATCTTATGCAGGTGCTTTAAAAATAATAGTTTAATTACTACATGCCAATGTTGAGTAATATGCATTAATCTTCTTATTCATGATCTGACCATTGACAAAATTTCTATTTTATCGTGTCACTAATAATGCCGGCAACTAGTATCCGTCATATGTGTTTATTTCTCTTAAAAAATTTTCCACGAAAGCATCCTCCCGAGGCTTATAGCCCTATGATTTACCATATTCAAGCAACCTAACCTAATCTTAACCTGTACACTATCATTTCTATTAACACAGTCTCAAAGAATATCTAGGTGGTGTTGGTCTTATGCAGTGACGATTCTACTCAGCGTTGATCTTATGATTAGAACGCGACATATGTGATGTACCTGATTGTTCGAAAAATCATTAATCATATTTTTAGAAAGCAAAATTATTTAACTGATTGAAGGTGACCATCATACTCTAGTTGCAGGAGTTAAGTGACCCTTTCTAGTTCAAGGTATGATGAATTCGCATATAAGCATTAGGAGAGTGACAAGGAAGAAGGTTCAATTAATATCACTTAATGTAAGGCTGTCAGGTTTTTGTAGTGCATTCAATAACATTTACGAAATTGATTCTATGACATGAAACGGGTGTAGTCCAAAGAAATGGCGTCGTGCAATGTCTAAGTGTGAGAAGTTATGGTAATTTTACTCTACCGAGGAAATGGAATAATTCTAAAATTCAATCTCTTTTGTAATCGATAAAGATGATATAAGTGCGACTTTCTATTGTACTGAGAAGGGGTGAAAATTTTTACATAAAAGCGATGATTTTTCGGCTGACTGTATCATGTGCCTTTCTTTCTGTGGCTTGGAAATTCTGTTTTTGATCGCATTTATTTTAATATAACATTAATAACATATTCACTCATTATCAGATATGTTTAGTAGTGAATTGCATAAGAATTTGTGTAACATGCTTGGTAAGAACTCACAGTGCAGGTCAGTGAGTTAAAGGAAAGATGTGATTTCAATAATTCCGATTCACTAGATGAACACTGGTTGGTCATAGAAAGACTTATACACTGGTTAAACACACACATAGAACAGTGGTTGGTCATAGAAACACACCTATGAACGTTTAAGATATGCAGTAGGCACGCTTAAAAAATTATTGCGCTCAAAAAGGCGGTAAGAGTGGACTAAATTCAATTTTTCTTTTAAATTATTTTTCGGTGTATGAAATTCTTAAAACTGCATTTAAGAAAGTCTGAAATCTGCTGTTTTGTATTTCTAGGCAGGGGCGGGAAGTTTGGGCGAGGATGGCGACATACTTTACTCTCTCTCGCACCATTTTTCTTGGTATTTTGTCAAAATCAGATGTGGCTTCTCTTGATATGTGTACCCTTTTTCAAGTTGAAGAACTGTTAGCAATCATAATAGAATTTTATTGTTCGCGAGATTATTATAATCGATGTTTTGCTGCTGATGTGCATGGAAAAATCCCTTCAGTTTTGCAGAGCTAATTTAAGGTAAGTAATAAGATATTTCCCCCCTTCCAAATCTGAAAGCTTTGTTTTTCGATATGTTACGGTATGGTAGTCGCTAATTTTGATGCGTTTCTTAGGCCAGTAGGTCTGTTATTAGAATTACTAAAAGTCATCTCAGTTAGTGTATCTGGACTATTCTGTTGAAGTCATCTCAATCATCATAGCATTTTGTTTAGGGCAAAGACGGAAGTCAACTGTCATGATGATTTCCCGTTTCGTCCTTTCGCTTTTTGTCTTGTTGTCAAAATCGTGCTATTTCAAAAAATTATCCCCTATTCACCCCAACTATCCCCCACCCCCTCAACAGAAATCACTACTGCCAAAATCTTCGTAATTAGAGGAAATAAGAGGTGATTTTTGAAGCATATTGATTTCGGAGACGGCTAGGATTATTTCGGTTGTGAATGAGTGTACGGACAATAATCCGCCATTCGAAGAAAATTATCAACATTGTCAATTACACTGAAAAGTATTAATTTTTTGAGAGGGGATGTAAATTATTTCTATAAGATTAATTGGACTTTTATCTTCCCCATCCCTCAACATAGGTATTTTATGATGAAGCTTGGTAATATAGTTTAGCTCAGCTATTTTTTTACTATTGTGAGAGCTGATACAGAGGCTGTTCGCACATTTTTTAGACGATGTATATTGTATTCACAAAACTAATTTACATAAAATTCTTGTGTTTTAAATGTTCTATTTGATATCCCTTATTCTGAACTATCTTTCGACACCGCAATTTCCAGGATAATAATGCCTTTTGAAGTGTCAGAAGAGGTATTCTATCCCATTCCTCCCGAACAGCTTTCCAGAGTCCTGTTAGGGTTTTGGGACAGCGTTTGGATAATGCAGTTTTTAAAAATCCGAAAGCACAAAAATCCATAGGTGACACATCGGGAGATTTAGTAGGGATATCAGTGAAGGGTATGGCGTTGATACTAGTTTTTTGTTCCATTTCTTTTAGGAAATTTACAGTGGATTTTGATGTGTGACTGCTAGCTTTGTCCCGATGGAGTCTCACAGATTCATGGCACTGTGGGTAAAGCGATGGTATTTCATTCAGAAAAATTGGCGATAAAATATGTTCCTGATAGTATTTGAAGTTAATCTTGACATTTTTTTGCACTCTCTTTATTTTTAACTTGCCATTATAAGAAAAACCAGCAACAATCATGAATCCCTTAGAAAAACTTTCTTTCGATTCTTTGAACCATGTACTTAAATTTTTTTCTCCCCTTTTATGATAATAAATGGCTCTTTTTTTGTTACAATCATTTAAATACACTCATGCTTCATCTATTGTGACAATTGTTTTCCATTTTTCTTTGGATAAGTGTTTCTCATATAGAATTCTGCAGCGTGTCCTGCGTTGAGCGATTTGCTTTGGAAGAAGACGATGCACATTGCGTTTTTTCGCTTTCTTAAGATTTAAATCAACATTTATCATTTTGTTTACAGTGGACACCGAGCATTTTAATGATTTTGCAACTGTCCTTTGACTAGGGGGAGTTTCTTTTAATATTAAACAACGTACCTTTGCAATAGTCGAAGATGTCCGTTTTTTCCTTGGATACTTGTTTGGAATTTTTGTCCCACTTGAGGCTCCAATTTGACGTTTTTTTCCTTTCTTGTTGATGATATTACCTATCGACGCTTTAGATATCACAAAACCATGACTCTCACATCGTTTTTGGATAACGGAGTATGCATATTTCTGTTCGGAAAGAGCGTAAATGTAGCCTTCGAACCACTGCTGTGTTAAATTCGCCATTTTGAATGAAAACAAAACTTTCAAGCCACAGACGATAATTTTGACTTTTAAAAAACATAGTACAGTTGCACTTACTTCTTTTGCAGCAAACGATTTTTTATTACCGCTTACCAAAATCGTCTAAAAAGTGTGCGAACAGCCTTTGCAGTCTTTGGAATAAGTATACGATTAAGTAATATTTGAAAAGTAACAATTTTAGAACGAAACTTCACTTTTAGCAACGAACACGGTTGCCGAAATAAAATAATATGCTTTTGATTTGCTGTCCCCCAGTTATTTTTCGTTTTGAGAAACATCTAGTGAGAACTAAGGATAGTTGATATCAGTGATTTCTCTAATATTTGAATTTAGCCGTGGACCTGTGTAGTGTTGTCTAAAAAATGTAGTATTGTGCAGTGTGCATTTGAAAACATTAGTTTTGGAGGAAATCGATTAACCGGAAGTCTCAGCTTCCTTCCGGTTGATCAAAGAAAAAGGCGGGTATATTTATCCAGTGTGGGCGGTTAGTTTGAAAAATACATTTAATTCTGCTTGTAGTTTTTTTAATATCGTTTTATGGAATTAATTTCCAGAAGAATTTAAACAGTCATTATTACTGCAATTTAAATCGTCATTGTTACTACAATAGTTTAGTTTGTCAGATGTTGATTATGAAATCATGTTGTTATAATAGGGCGGCAAAAAAAAGAGAAATGATACCTACCTAGCTTTCTACAAACAGTGGTGTAACTAGGGGGAGCAAGCATCTGTCCCCGGGCGCAGCATCCAGGGGGCGCCAAATTGATGTTGCAAAATTTTAGTATGAAATGTATTCCATTCTTGGCAAACGAGAGGGGGCGCAAAATCATCACCTGTCCCCAGCGCTGAAGATCCTAGCTAAGGCTTTGTCTACAAAATGCGCCATATAAATGTGGAGCGAGTTGGGGCATGTGCGAGTCTCTCTTTTCGTAGCTGAAAACAGATATAGAGTTCCCGCCAGTTATTAAACACATTGGTTAATAAAATCAGCCGCTTATTACGTTCAAAATCTCAAGAATCAAAACAAATATCTATTAATCAACAGAAATTAAACTTTATTAAACCCATCTTTTTCGCTTATGATCCTCGGATTGTCCAAAAACTAATTCTTCTGTACTAAAGTACCCGATTGCTACCTATGAAAACTGTTTATAGTTCATCCATCTAGCTTATTCAAGATCGTGGCTTATATATTCTTCAGATATGTAAGGCTTTAATAAAACCAGTTGGCTAAAATTTGGGCCTGTGTAGTTCTACTCCTGTTGCTGTTCCTGCTAGACGCTGTAAAGCTCTTTGTCTGGACTGAAGCTGAAAGGACCAGGATTTCCTTATCCTGAAGTTAATGAATACTATCTTCTAGAGCAGGAATCGGCATCCAGAGTAGGTATTTTTGTAACGCACTTATTGATTCAGTATTCCGTACTTCCACCCCGCATGAACTTAATTTTCTCATTTTCCTTCTCTTTTATTCCTATCAGCTAAATAAAATAATTTAGAGTCAATCTTTTTCTTATCTTAAAAAGAATTTCAAAATCTTATTATTTATCAATATGTATATTCATTAAAAACTTGGAGCCTATCACTCTAGTAATAAATGTAGTCTATTTTCATGAGCTAATTATGACTTTTTTGATGCTTTGGTTTCACTTTTCTGTTAACATTTCTTTCCTTCTTTTAAATAAGCTGTTAAAATCCAAATTTGCTTTTCAAAGTAGTATTAATGAGGTCAGTTTTCCTTTTGGTGAAAAGACGTGATCTGCACGAGCCTCCATCTTTATTATGAAAATATTATGAGATAGTTATTTTTTGGGAAGAATGTTTTTTATAGATGTATATTAAAGATTTGTAATGGCAGATTATTCTTTTTATGCTTTAAATATTAAACATTGGCCAATTATTCAGTTGGGAGCGCGGTTACATAATTTCACAATCAAAATAATATAAAATTAGAGTTACTGTAAATTATTATGAAACCCTAGCTAATGCTCGTTTTTGTCATATTAAAATTCCATATCTTGATGTTTATTTTGACGTTTTGCCCCAACTGTTTATGATTAGAAGGTGCAGTTGTTCTAGACGCATGGAGTGATAGCAACCGTGTCGAATCATCAGGTTGGAACAGATTTCCTCCCCCTTGACGGACAAATACACTAACTTTCAAAAGAGGGATGACTAAAAAGATTTATCTTATGAAGATATACGGTTCTGGACCTTCTCTTTGGAGGGGGGAGGGGTTTGCAAAAGTTGTTGCTAACCTAGTTCTCGAAATTATCACCAGTTTAGAAACATATTTTATATTTGAATATTTGTGTGAAGATTGTAACTTGGGGGGGGAATGGCTTGCGAAGAATATTTAATTTTTAAGGATCATAAAGTTATTTTCCACATCGAGAACATTCGTGAACGACCAATTTCCTGATTGTATCATGCATCATTTCTGGTTCCGAACGAAGTTCGATATAAATAAAGTTATTTATTCCCGCTTCAATCTTTTCCTGCATTCCAAACGCAACATTTTTTGCATGTATCACGGGAGGTGCAAGATGGACGAAACGTACAGAAACGTTACCACCTCTTTGGTCTAAAAATCTGGCAGCATAATAATGCAATAAATACTTCATATCCGGTACGCAGCTTGGCATCTGCATTTATTAGCGCCAATATCCATAGGTTATTTTGTTGCAAGGTGCATTAAGTTTATTGTAAATTTTTGTTAGTTTATATCTATTAGTCTTTAGGGATTTCAGGATTAATTTACTGTTTAGTCCTGAAGCAGTGGTGTGAAGGCGAAAGATTTAAAATGCGCAAGAGAAGCTATTGAGCTTAACTTAGATTTACAAAGCTTTACAAAATGTTAAGCGTTTTTCTGTACATTAATTGAAATGCAAACCGCTGAAAACATGAACGCTGAAATATTCTTAGTTTCAATTTAGGCTGAATTAAGCTAAAAAGCAAAGGTCAGTGTACAAATTTTTATTCATGTAATTTTTTTAAGATATTTTTTAATTCGTATAGACCGATTGCACTAGACAGGCGAAAATGGTCCAACTGTGCTACGAAATTTATGAATTAAAGGAAATAAAAGCAAAATAATTAAAAAAAGCAAATTAAAAGATCTTATAGCATAGCTAATGGTAAGACCCTGAGATACAGCAGTTTGCCAAGCGAAAGCTGGGGTATTTGAAAGCACTTGAAGGGTATTTCCCTAAGAGGAGGGTTGCCTTCGTGGAGGACTTTTTAAGAGAAATTGGCTCGTATACACGTTACACATGGGGAAAACCACGAAAACGCGCATGCACTCAGCCTGTTCACTTGATTCGAACCTCGGACCGAACTGCCAGTGTTTAGCGACTTTACCTCTCGGCCGCTGGTGGGCCGCCAAGCAGAATCAATCATAAATTAAAGATAAATCTTCATCTCATGATTTAGCGCATTTTTATTTAAATCAATCATATTATAAGGTAGAAAAAATATTCTTGAGAATTGTGTTTATTGTTTTTAAATTGCTTAGTATTTTACCCAGTAATCTTCCAGATTAAACCTGAACATTAAATGTCTTAGGCTTTACTGAATGGCAACACGTTGGAGGTGGAAAGTAAAAGCATTGTATTTCTGGCAATTGGTTGCACGTTGGTTTCAAATAGTCAAATGTGTGTACTAACCGCACGATATACCATGAAGGACTTTACGCTGACCTTCTGCAGCGCAGGAGTCTTCTGCCGAACACCCACCTGACTACTGAAATGCTTGATTTGTCAACGATTATTCTTTTTATGGGATTAGGCTTCGGCCTTCTCTCAAGCTTACATCTTTGCAATATTAGACACAGAAAATGTTAACTCCTTACAATAAGCTTCAGTTCTCATGGGTACCGTCACACTAACATTTGATACACATAGCATAATAAAGTTCGAGCGCTAGCTGCTGCTTAAGTATGGGAAAGTTCGTTTTAAAATTGTTTTTTTAATAACATTGATCTAATTTTGAATGCAAGCCGAGATGAGAGCGAGGTGAATGAGGCATTTCCCTCGTGTAAGTGACTAAAACTAGCGGCAGAATTAGCTAAGAAATATTAGACATTCATTTGAAAAAGAAATCGCTAATTTTCAGTTTTGAAACAGACAAGAAAGTTCCGCTTTATCGTATTTAAGGTAACAAAACGCTATTAACAATATTTATAATAGTCTAAACTCGTTTATATTGTATTTCATTCTGGCTGTATATGGCCGAGCTACCTAATTTATATTGCCTAAGTTTTATATTCTTGACTCATTACAATATCAGATAATAAACAACAAAATTATTTAATGTGAAGTAATTGGGTTGTAATATTTACTCCTTCCATTATAAAAATACAATTGCAGTCAAGTTTTTTTTAAAATGCTTTATTAATTTGCAATTTTTATAGCGCAGTTTCCATTAATTTCAAGAAAGTTAAAAAAAAGTTAAGTATTGGAAACAGTTTGAGTTAAGGGCAGCTGAATTAAAATACAACGATTTGTTGGATATGCACTTAATTTTCATAGTATTGTGGTGTTGTGTGCACTGTTATTTAACATGAAAATTTGTTTTAGAGACTAATATGGTTCATGAAGGTTAATTACATACATAATTAGGGAACGCAATGTTAGGAGTGTAGATGATTAATTGGTTGTCACTTCGTGGCCTGAACTGTAGTTTTCATTGTATCATTGTAAGAAAACCCAATAAAACTATAATTGGTCCAACTTACGCCGCACCTAAAATGTTTTTCCAAAGACCACCATCAACTGAATATTGCGATTCAGAGGTTACCAAGTTTGGTGCAGAAGATTTTAGACATTAAATAACACTGCAGCGGAATCAAGCAAGGATAAAGTGAAATATGTCACCATCAGTTTCTTACATGATTTTTGTATGAAGTTTGCCGAAGAATGATATATATATATATATATATTTTCCTTCGTGCTTGTTTCATAGAATACTGTAAAGGGCACGAGTGCTGTCTTTCTAAGAAGAGAAATGCTTCCATGGAGAACGTTTAAAGGGAAACTAGCTCATGAGAAAAGTCAGGAAAACATCCATGCAACCGATCTGTTTCGAATTCAGGTCGAACTACTAGGGCTCACCAATCGTATCTACTTAGCAACTGGTGGGTTTTTTTATCTATTCCGTCTTCACGTATAGTCTTGTTACTTTCGAATAAGAATTTCAAACCTCAGTTCTGCCCCCCTTCAGGCTTCTACCATGACCACGATAACATGTACTGCAAAATGTAGCTGAGTCTTTCAATTATCTTTTCCCATTTTAGTTACGTTCAGCATTTTTCATTTGTATATTAAACTAAAATTGCGTAGTAGAATCTTGAACTGTACTTACAATCAAAAATAATTTCAAGTAGCCAGTTTACTTGTTGTTGCGGTAAATTTATAAATGACTATACCTTATAGTCAATGTAATCGAAATGCAAAGCATCCGCCAGACAGAATTCAATTAAATTTTTCAATAATCAGCATCCGACGCAGAAAAATATTTTAAATACTTCTAAAACGACTGGTAGCATAGAGTATCGCCCTTAACTATGAAAATCTAAGAGCTTCTACAGACGATTAAATGACGAAGAGGGTCTTGAAGCTGTACTCTTGTACATCTATAGTGTAGTATCGGAGAAATACGGGAAGCATCTGGAAAATCGAAGCCCGCGTGTGACAGATTTTGCACGAAAATGAGGCACATGGTATCAGCCCAAGGTTTTATCCCTACAGATGCAGTCCGTCGATTTGATTTTTGCAATTTTATTTTAAATAAGTCAGATGAGAATCTGTCATTTAGAAAAGAAGTTCTCTGGCAGATGAATGTCAATTTATTAGAGCTGCATTGCAATCTTTCGTAATAATCATTTCTGGGCCTTGCAAAATCCACACTTTTATATGTCGCAGCAAACATTGCATTGAATAATATTGCGTTGTATAAATGCGTGGTGTTGTTCATAGAAGGAAACGCAGATTTGGGCATTCGTGGTATTTTTAATAGGCGAGCGTTGCACAAATATTTTAAATGGACCATTATCTGATTTCTTAGAAGATAATATCTCACTGAAAGGTTTCTCAATTATGTCGTTTCAGATGATGGTGTTCCAGCATATAAATATGCAATATTACCCAATTTTTGGATAATATATTTGGTACTAATTGTATTGGGCATGGAGGGGGGGTAATGGCCTCCACGATCCAATGGAATGGCCTCCACGATCACTGTCTTTAAATCCACTAGATTTCTGTCTGCGGAGGTTTTCTGAAACAAAAAAGTTTTATGAAATTGAATCCACAAATCGGATAGACCTGCTGTATATATGAGCATGTGCGTGTGTAACACCAACTATGTTACACAGCTTCAAGGGAAAAAAGTTATTTTACTGACACAATTAACGTGTAACAGCTAAGGTTAGACATTTCGAACAAACATTTCTTTAAAACCATTCAATTAGTGAAACCTTTGTTTTATCGTAGAATTTCTTTTTTATGGCGATTATTATTTATTTATTATAAGGATATCTGTTTTTAATTATCTCTAACATGAAAATTCCGTGCATTTCATTTCACGAATTATTTCTGTTTTTGTTATTGCACTACCAAACGTAGAACATTGTAAGATTTTTTATTTTTAATATTATCTTACTGTAATCAAGAGAGTTATTTCCTTTAATTTTTGAAATGCGGCATTTTGATTATTGATTATTAAAAGTATCGTTCCATCTTATTCTTCCTATTCAAAATAATACGAAGATTCAGAGAGAATTGTTTTCCAATGGATTCTTACCATTTGTTTTTCTGTGCTAAAAATTAAGTTTTGTTTTTGAAACATTTCGTGTTCATCAAATCTTTTCGTAACAGTCTGCAATGCTCTTTGCTTAATCTGTTAATGTTAAGAGACCTTTTTTAAGCATATATTTTATTTTTTTTATTACATTAAACGTAAATATAATGTCTGCACTTTTTATGACATTTGAGGTTTCAAGAAGACTTTTTAAACTTCTAAAATTAAGTATCTTGATCACTTTTCTCCTATGCAATCCACACTCTTTTGTATGTTGTTGTAATAGTAAGCATTAGATTTTCCTAAATATAAAAACTAGGGAACGTAGAAAAGTAAGATTTCGTAAATTTTACAATATTGATTTTTTTTAAAGCTTATAAAAGCCGAATCATAAATAATTTGCGTCATATGAAATATTTTTGTAATTGGAAGTAAACGTCTGCTAGCAGCAGCTTCGAAGTTAATCGATCGGACATTTCTTCGAAGTTAAGATCGGTTAAGAACGTTCGAGAACATAGTGTATAAATATGTAAATGGATATTTTTGCTGCATAAAATGTATTATATGAGTTCGTTAAATGTAAAAGAAAAAATGACTCCATAGTGGTTGTCAAACATTATTAAAAATCTGGTAATCGAATTATTTTTCAGTAATTCAATTTAAATCTTGAATAAGGCATTTGCATAGTTCTGTTAGGAGTTCTGAATTCGTGATTATCCATCCCATTTAAGTGACGTAATGGAAGTATGGATAATGTGAAAAAAATATCGAATCCAAAAATGTCCTTCTAAAATTATAGCTATTGCAGGATATCGTACGTAAAAAATGAATTATTTAGATGTTTTTAAATCAAAGGCATACATATCTTGTGCTGTTTAAAGTAGTATTTAATGACTTAGCTGTCAAATCTCTTAATTTTATTGGGGAACTTCTGGGTTTTCATTGCGTCTCTCAGTAAACCACCGAATCTCCCAATTTTTAATTTTAAGCTTTAATAAAGAAAACTACCAAGGAAAATGTTTGCTAGCAGTAGATGAAATTTATTGAATTAATGAATTAAATTTTGAGAATTTCATCGTATTCATGTCCGTACAGAGTACAGCCGGTGAATGCAGACACATGTGGTCTAGTTCTACGTTTTTCCTTGATAGCAGCGTCAACACGGATTAGCATCTCGCTGTACACCTAACTGTCGAGAGTTTTACCTTTTCCCAGATACTCTACTCGTTTTCCATAATACCACGGCAGTCTCACCAGAAGATAGAAAGCATGATGTTAGTTAAATTGCGCTTTGCGATGCTGCCGATAGCCTCACGAGGCGCAGACCAACCCCCTTTTCTGTTTGTATTGTTGAATTAAATCCACTTTCATGACAAGTGAACAAATCCGGTGCAGAATTTTGTTCTTGCGTTTATATTCGAGCACATTAGTGGAGGCCCAAACACTTCTGTTCTTACCTGCTTGAGTCAGCTCATACGGCACACAGCGATTGAACTGTGCGTACGTCAAGTTTATGCAGTGCATAGCGCGACTAATGGACGTGGTACTAATGTCTTAACTCCGTAGCAAGCTTTCGAGTGGTTGCATACTGATCTTCCACAAGTTCTCGCAGGCGGGATTCATCAACATCAGTAGGCCGGTCAGAGCACTCTGCTTCTTGAATGTCGTAGTCCTTGTTTTTGAATTTTCGATACTAAATCTTCACAGTGTCATATGATACAACATTAGTACCTAAAGCTGTACACATGATTTGATGACATTTTGTAGCTGATTTTTTGAAACAGAACTGGGAGTTAATGGTCTGATAGCGTAATAGTTCCATTTCAGACATTTGATGATAACGACATTTTTTACAAATTTCACAACACAGTGTTCCAAAGCAAGTCTTTATCTTTCAAATGCCAAAAATCGTGTGACAAAATGTGATTGAATATGCCAGTGCGAACTGTTTGCGTAGATGATAGCTTTCGTTAAAACCTTATATTATCTCTCTGTATTATATTTAAAGAAATTAAATAATGAAAAATCTGCATGAGTGTATGAATGTTTCTCGCAATATAAAAAAAATAACGGTACCTATAGCCATCAAATTTTGACTAATGTTTAAGAAATTACTCCACCCGAATGTGGGCGTCTGGACGTCAAATTTTGAATTTCGAATTTGTTTTATTATCCATTTCATATTTTGTAAAACTTTAACGAATTTTTGATTAAAAAACTCATCGTTTTCAAAACGAGCAGTAGCAGCGCTATAAAGATATACTGTTTTTTTAAATATTTTTAGCCCAAATGGGTGTTATCGAAATGCTCTCGAAACGTGTATGTATGTGTAAAAGAAGAAAACTAATTTTTTTGGCGTAATCAGATTTTTTTTCTTATAATATTTTATATTGTTTGAATTGCTTTAATCTAACGTATACATTTGTACAACTTTTTAATTAAGGTTCAAGCAACGTTTAATCAGTTAGTTTCACTTAGTGTTTGCATGCAATAATTGTGTACATCAATTATTAATTTTAATTTCTTCGTATTTAAATGTACTTTGATAAATAAAAGCGTCTTTTCCCGCTGTATTTTTTCAATACAAAAGTGTAAAAAAATACAAAATTAAAATTTGCCAGAAAACACAAAATTTAGAATATGTAACTAAATATTAATGTATTTTTGATTTCCTATACTGTTGTAATATTTTGTATTGTTTTATTTTTTTTATATATAGTTTTATAACGGTAATTTTATGGTTTGTTTTTTATATATGGTTTTATAATGGTAATTTTATGGTTTGTTTTTTTATATATGGTTTTATAATGGTAATTTTATGGTTTGTTTTGTGTTTAATCTACTATGTGGCCACGTATCTCGTATTTAAGTGTTTATTTGTTGCATAGAATTGTATATCGTTTAATTCTGAGTGCTACGGATTTGGAATTTAAAAAATAGAATTCGAAGGAGGAAAGTTGCTCCTAAGGTGGTTCCTCCTTGTTCCTAAGGAGCCTTGGCAACATTTCGCGATTTTTCGGAAGATACGCGAAAATACATTTCCGAAGCCGTACCACTGGTTCTTCCAGAACCATGGTGGAAAAACATAAATACGGGTCAGAGAGCTAGGGTTTGTTTTGTTTTATTAATTACGGCGAAACACTCGAAGGCTATCTGCCTGAGGGGAGGGATGCTTTCATGGAGAACTTTCTACGGAAAATCTGGCTCGAATACATTTTACACTTGGGGGAAACGCCCATGCAACCTGCTTGTTCGGCGAAATTCGAACCCCGTACCGAATTACCAAAGTTCAGCGAATTCATCGCGCGACCGCTGGTGGGCTTGAAAGTTAGGGGGATTTCATTTGTGAATCAGCTGCACGACGATGCCATTTCAAAAGAACTTCAGATTGATTTAAATTCACTTTGTAATGATGTATGATTTAAGTTAAGGGAGTATTAGTAATAAGATTCTGAAGTAGGATAGCTTTAGTATTTAATTAGGTATTCTAAATTTTATGTTCTTTGTTGAATTTCACTTGGTAATTTTCATACATTTTTATACCGAGAAAATTCCTAATAGCAAAAGGAAAAAAAAAAAATTTTTGTCAAAATACTTTAAAATACGATACAAATAAAAGTTATAATTAATGTGCATACTATTTTGCGAATGGTCTTAGTAATGTACCATATATTGATGTAAAACAAAATTCATTGCAAACATTAAATGATTAAACATTTGTTGAACTTTATAAAAAGTTCAACAAATATCTACAGTAAACAGTGTAGATGAAATGAAATGCAGTGCGAAATATTATGCTTAAAATCACTAGGGCTGTGAATGGATTTTGCGTACTTTGCAATTTAAAAAAAAATTTTTTTCAATATTTTCAATAAATTTCATTTACTGTTTGTTTTTTCGATACATCTAATTTATTGCTGGGAAACATTTTTCATAGTAGTTTTCTTAGTAAAGGCTAAAAGCCGGAAGATTAGGGGATTTACCGAAAGATGGCAATGAAAAACCTGCAGTGTGCCAAGCTTTAGGGATACGATTGCTTCTTTTATATGAAATATGTTTATGGATGATATGAAGCTTTTGAAGAAATAAATGATTTTTTTAAATAACAATACTATGAAGTTACAGAGTAGAATTTAATAAATAGAACTTTTTCTCGATCATGCGTTCACAACTTTGGGTGCACTTTCCTTTTTTGTTCTTGAAGATCTTCCAAAATCAGCTGCGTTTAACGCACCTGTTGAATAATATGAATAAAAAAGAGCTGTGCAGGTACTTGGAGCAAATAGTAACGTCGTACATTTATTGTCAAGCAGATCATTAACATTTTGAACTTGCAGCAGATAAGCCAAAGGCAACCGCCGATTGCCTTTGGCCTATCAACCGCTAGAAGTGAATGGGTACGCACCTTTGGGACATTCCTTCACAGGTTGTAAAAATGCATTTCGCGAGAAAATTGAAGGGGGGACAGAGAAGCGAAAAAGTTTTTCTTCCCCCTTGTCTGTCTTAATTGATTAATAGATTTTTGCCTATTAGCGTGTTAAGCAATATGTTTATCTGAATTCTGGCACCTGAACATATTCCCTTTTTTTATGTGTTAAAAAGTTTAGTTTACTTTTAAATGAATAAGTTTCATTTCCTTTAAATTGGACTTAAAATTTAATTTTTGATTTGAAACATTCATTTGCCCCCCCCCCCCAAGTTCCCTTTCAATTTTGATTTGAAAATTTGTTTACTTTTGATTTTTTGGCAGTTTTGCAGTTTCCCTTGTTCAGCATTTACTAAAAATATGAATTTAGCCAGTTAATTTGCGCAATGGTTCTTCTGGTTTCTAATTTCGAGAATTCTTATTGTATACTGTTTATTTTTTTACAGTATCATTTGTTTCTGATCACATCTGAGCAGATTACATTTGATTTATTAAAAAGATTTATTTATAATATTTGCATTCTTCATTGGTATAGTATAAAAAATTTATTGGCCTTACATTATTATTTTAAATTAAAATTTTATTTAATTTTATTAAAATTTTTATTTTTAAAAAATTTATTTGGCACTTTACTACTGACATAGTTGATAATTTATAACGATACAGTTACAATTTAAAAACGTGGCTCTGTTTAAAAGTCTTCGGCTGCTCTTTATATTAGCTTTATTACGTTGTTTTATTAAGGGACCCCAACCAATTAGTGGTTAGACTGCTAACCACTAATTTTCATTTAATTATTATTTCTTGATTTTATATATTACTATTTTCCATTGGCGGTCACCACTTAACGGGCTTAAGCTTGGCCACTACTAAAGCCGGAAGCGGTGGCAACTGTATTGTAGAAGCACCTGATAAGTGGGCTACCGTTACCTCTTATGAAGAGACGGACAATTACATCTTCATATATATATAATGAAACTCGTTGTAATAACTTTACGTGGTAGATGGATTCATAAACCAGAAATTTGCAGACGTGGCCGAATTCAGTTGTTTTCTTTTTATTCATGGTTGGCATACATTTTTCTTTAATCCAACACAAATCGGCTTGTTCTTAACGTCTTACATCGGATAAACTTGAAAAATATATTTTTTGAAGGCGGCAGCATGTTGCAACAGCAGAGAAGATAGCTAAGAGAGGCGAACAAAGAGCGGCGACCGAAGAAGAGCGAGATTGCGCGGCAAAAGATTTTTTATGCCAAGACAGGGTTACATTGAACAGACAACATTTCGGAACACATTACAAGAATGTTTACATTAAACTAATAAAATTTCAGATGCGTAATACAGATTAATATTCTGGTGCTGGTTAAGATTTCATTTATTTCAAAATAATTGAGCAATAGACATCAGACGACGGATTGCATTTCAGAATTAAAGAAGTAAAGTTTATATTAGAAAAGTTATGCTTTGCTGTTCTTAGAATGAAGAAGGGAGCATGGAGTTAAAGGCTGTTGTTAATTGATTATTAGAAAAGTAGATATTTTATGTTTTATATATTGCCTCTCTTCAAGAAGAAAAAGGCTTGGCGAGAGTTAAAAGCCTTTTTAAAAGATAACGTGCGAAAACATTATAGAGTCTACGTATTCTTTTAGGGAGCATACAATGTTGACTCAACGTTGAAGATGAAGTAGCGAATTCTTGCTATGTCTTTAAGAATAATTACTGTAGAAGAAAGGTGTAAATAACATTTTTATTTAAACTAAATTAAAACAGATGCCTGTACTTAGTGCTCACAAATCACCACCACTTGTGGTTACGTAAATAAACAGAAAATAAGAATGAAACAAATCACTAGTAATTAAAGTATCTAATGACTGGCTCCTCCGCTTAATTAACGCTAAATCGGCTGCAGACATGAAAGCCGATCCTACAAATATCAGTATAAATCTGAAAGGTGTCTAACACTGGCTGGAGAGCTAATTTTCAAATCCGCAGCATAAACTCGGAACTAAATCCGCTACTACTTTTTTCGAACTCTTGAAACGCTGCTTAAATACTGAAACACATTAAGAATTTACATCTTCGCCATGACAGATTTACATTTCGCCAGGAAACCGAAATCAGGATGGAAAAGAAAGGAAGACTAAAAAAATGATTGGTTAAAATAAAATAAGTTCCTACAACATTAGCAGATGGAGGGAAATAATTTGAAAAATACAAATAATAAAATTTTGTCAAAATAATTCTTTAAATAATTAAAAAATATGAACTTTTATAATATTGGTATTGTATTTATAACAAACTTTTAATACTTTTATAATATTTTAGATATAATATTTTAGTCCTATGAAAATTTCCAGTCCAATAGTGTTTCCGTTTCAGAGACCATATAATCGTATTTTTTTCAAACTTTGCACACAATATCACAGTTATAAAAATTTTATACACCCATTACTTATTTTGAATAATCACAACAAATTTCATTTCACAATTAATTTTTATTATTTTAATTTATATTTTAACATAAATTTTATAATAATATTACTGAAAGAATGGCCTTTTACTGTTGTTATCGCATTTCTAATTTTCTTATCTTGCATAATATTGGGAAACCCCACAGCTTTCTCCAAATACAAACATATAGCCATCTACTTGGCAAATCTACTTAAACTGACTGATGTATTAACTCATCAGTAGTTAAGGGCTGCTCTGGTGGTTACTTATAAAGGCCTTCGTTCGTTACATAATGTAACTGGCCTTTGTGAAGTAACTGTAAAGCATTCCATCATAAATTAAAATAAATAAGTAAAATCTGAAATAGATTTTAAATTACGTCCAAAGGGGCGTTTTTTAACGTTTTGTGTCTTGCCTTTACATATTAAATATCATGTTCTTCGCACTCAAACCATAAAATTCAGTTCAACAGCAATATCGCAAAATAATTTTAAAATGAGCATATCTTCAGAATTTCCGACACACTTCGGGTCGCTGGAGATAAAAAGTTTTTTTTTCTCCCGTAGAGTGTTGGCATTGCTCACTTCTAAGTCGTTGAGTTTGTTAATAAAAAATTCGTTAAAGTTTTACAAAATATGAAATAGATAGTAAAACAAACTCCAGATTCCAAATTTGGGCTTCCAGATGCCCATATTCGGGTGGAAACATACGTTATTCAAAATTGGATGGTACTGTTGTTTTATCATAATACGAGAAACATACATTTATGCAGATTCTTCATTATTTAATTTCTTTAAATATAATACAGGGCAATAATGTTTGGTGGCAACAATTTGAAAAGTGAATCGTACATTTATAGTCAATCAGCGCAAAATGCCAAAACGAAAGCAGTAGTCCTTCAGGGACAAAGCCTCTTTGGAAGTTAAAACCACACTTCATTATATATTTTAAAAAATAATCGTTCTACATGAAATATAATGTGGGAGCCTTTTTTTAAGTTTATATTTTATGCGAAAGTGAAAAGGAACAAATAAAAGAGGTAAAAACAGGGCCTTTGTTTTGAACGAATATTCCCTCAATATACGCCGTACTTAACACGCAATCAATCGTAAATTCTCATCATTCGTTTACAATAATTTGAAATTACTTAACTCTATTAATTTTACTTATTTTTTGTATTTGCTTCATTCTCAGATTTCTTTCTTTCTTCATTTCTTTAACATTAATTCAAGCATTTTAAAAATAACTCGAATATATAATGATTAATGACAGTACAATTTAATTATGTTCTTTTGGGGGGGGGG
>KK115155.1:53013-109901 GCA_000611955.2 Stegodyphus mimosarum
GGGGGGGGGGAGGAAATTTTTTTGCATAATTATTCAAAAATATTTATTTAAATTTATATTTCGAATACCATAAAAATTTTTAATCTTTCATTTTCATAAAACAAAGAAAAAATAGTATATGTTTAAATTTAAACATACTCTATTTTTGCATGCAATTATTAATTTTTTAAAAATTTTTAGTATTTTTATATTCATTCATAACCTTGCCAATTATTCCAAACATTGCTTATTTTCTATATTATAATCAAAATATAATTTTATATCCATTTTCTGTAAATTATTTCATTATTTTTTTGCATATACCTCATTTTTAAAATAATTATAAAATTCTTAAAATTTAAAATACTTAAACAATCTTTTATTTAAAATAATTCCAAAAATATAATTATTAATCAAATTAAAATTTACTAACCTTCATTAAGTAAAATAATTTTTAAATATTAAAATTCTTTATTTAATTTATCAGACCAGTTTACTAAAATTCTAATTTATTCATTTCATTTATTCCAAATTGATGAATTAGGAACAAATTAAGGCAATGAAACAATTATTCACAATGAAACAAATTATTCAACTGAAAAATCGTTTTTCAACAGTGAATAATCATTTTGTTATTTCCAACAATTCTGTTTTCGGGCGTTAAACGCCCGAAAAAATCTAGCGATTTTTACGAACAAGATCTCATATCAACAATTTTGTTGCGTCAAATGGCCGAGAAAATCCAGCGACATTTACGAGCAAAATCTCATATAAACTTCATTCACAAGATATTTTTATTTCAGATATACTATCTGACGGTACAGACGGTAAAATTTAAGTTTGTTCATTAAACGATGATACGAAAAATCTAAATCAAAATTTAAAAAACTTGCTACCGCATTGCATTGTTACCCCACAATGAGTGTGTGCGCAAAATTTGAGCCCATAGTTAATCAAGAGAGAGTTTAAAAATCGATGATAATATTTTAACATGGTGACAAATACCATGAATTAAATAAAAACTTACGAAAACGCTGATAGTTTTTAAAAAATTCTATAAAATCTCCAAATTATATGTGTATTTACTACGTAATTGCATATCTATTTACTACATAATCCTTGTTTTAAGAGGGTGAAGAGTTAGTTTTATGCTTTCGAAGATTTTAAATCTATAACTTACATTTTTGGAGGTTAGAATTTAAATGTTCCATGAAAAAAGATCATATTATGTACCACAATAAAATTAAGAAAATCAGTTTCTTTAAGTGAAAAGTTGAACAAAAAATATATATATAATTTTATGAAATTGTTCCGGGGATATGCTATATATCATAGTGCAAATAATTTTAAACACTAATCAACCGTTAACCTCAATTATTTTTTGTATTAAAAAAATTAAATGATTTGTAAATGCAAAGTTTATCCATAAAAAGGTGGAGGAGAATGGTATTTATAAAGTGACAAACGACTTCTATAGGAACTGAATTTTTTCGCAAGTAATTTTTCTGTAGCAAGGGAAGTGAGGCAAATAAATGAAAATCAATTTGATAAAGTGTGTACGGAATCAAGGGAAAAAAGTGTAATGATGATATAAAAACCCTCCAGTGGCCGTGTTTTTTAGACTACTGAATACTGCAAGTTCGACTCGGATTCGATCCTAAGCGAACGAGCTGGTTTTCACGATTTTCCTCATGTATAACCTATATAATATGAGCCAGTTTCCATCTGAAATTCCTCAGCAAGAGCATCCTTCGTCTTAGCTGATAACTCTCGTGTAATTTGTCATATTCAAATAACCTAGCGTAATGTAGCCATAATGACGTCAATTTCAAAACTTTGTAACCGATCCATTTTTAGATGTTGAAATTTTAAAATAGTGGACGTCAGGTAGTCGAGAAATTTAACGATTTTCTTCTATTTCTCAAATTATCAACAATAAAATTCTGAGGTTTTTTTTAGTTAGTTTGTTAAAGAGAGATAATCGAAAAATCCTTTCCGTATTGAATTAAGAAAACAGTCTGCATCGAAACTCTATAGCTTCTTGGAGAACAGTTTAAGAATCGATGATGATATTTTGACCATAGCGACAAACAGAACGAGTAAGTTAAATAAAAGCTTATAAAAATGCAATAGAGTAATGAAAGCGCTTCCCCAAGTGTGACATTCTTTTTTATCCAGTTTATTCACAAGTATAGTAATCATTTTATAGAAAGAACTTGTTGAACTTTAAATGTTAATTAACTTTTTTAATCGGCTTATCCGCTGTTTCTGGAAAACGCAAGCAAGCGGATTTAAAGTTCCAGTGGAAGTGTATTATAGTAATCTCGGACTGTTTAACATGAATGTGAATTTTCTTAAGCCGGCATTTAAAATAGTGTGAAAAATTTAATAATATGTAATACCTGCAAAGTTCGAACAAAATATTTAACTTTGATAAATATCATATTTGATGTAATTAATTATAAGTTCGGTATTTTGTGTCCTATCTATTGTTTCCTTTTAAAGTAATTTATTAGTGGAGATTTAGTATAATATGCTTATTACTAATATGTGATTTTGAAGAATTTTTTTTTCTTTTTTAGGTAAGTGTGTTGTTTTGTTTTGAAGATTTGTTAAATTTTCTGCCTGCTGTATTGGAGTAAAAGAAAAATAACCTAGTAAGTAGGCATTTTCAGCACGTTTTCATGAAAAATTTAAATATAAATTTCTTTTAAAACATAGGCAAGTATTTTATGTATTAGGGTTTCACTTATCTTAGGAATTGCTGTTATGAGATATTCTCCTTTGTAAATAAAGTATAGCTTCAATTTAAGAAATCCCATTTTACTTTAAATTTGTCAAACAGAGAATGTGTGTAGTGCGGAATTTGATTTGGTATGCAATTTCAAAGAACAGAAAACGCTATTGGAAATATTTCAAGGAAGCAGTATCATAAACTGTAACATTACTCAAACTTATATGCCACTGTCATCATAAACTGTAACTTATTTGTCACTTTCCGTCCACTTTGCTAAAGAAATCTGTATCAATAACATATGACATTTTTATGAATTAATCTGTTGTAATATCAATTACTGGAAGATCTTTAACCTTTTAACTAGTAGTATGGTTGGAAAAGGCTGTAAGAATTCATAATAGGTATAACCGAATTTCATGTTAGTTAAAGTCGTGTTATAATTCGGAAATATTTAAATGCCTCGTAACAGATTTCAAAGCTGTACTTTTTTACGATAATTTACAAGCATAAACAAGTTATTCTTTTTTTCTTGTGCTGTTTCCAAGAAAGTTATGTACAGGATGTTTATAATTAAAGTTACCCTATTTAGACCTACATAGAGCCCGTTCTGGTAGACCTATTTCGTTGGTATATACTGTAAACAGACTATTGAGAAAAGAAATCTGCAGTAAAAATAAAAGTTCAAATTTCGACCGACAGGTGGCACTTTTCATGCAGTGGGAGAAGGGGCATTACGAAAATTTGGAGCATTTCAAAAGACCAGTAGTGAATGCCGTAAAATCAATTAGTATTATCATTGTATTTAACTTAGAATCTACAAAATTTTGTGATCACGTGACTACTTCCAAGGACTTAACTTTCCTATACTACTGAATATTTTGCCATACAAGGTTATGCCACGCCGAGATATTGCTTATTTAAAAAAAATTGCTATCTTCTACGTATTGCTCATCTTTATGCATCGCACACCTTCACTAAAGTTTTTTAGAAATTTTTTCGGAGTCTGTACGCACCTAATAGAATAGTGCACCCCTAGTAGAATATAAGAATTACAAAAGTAAAGTGCCGTAAAGGTCGTAAGCTTTGTAACAGCTTTAGATATTGTTGCAATAATAATCTTAAACTTTTAAAATAGTTGAATTTGAAATATATCTGTTAATAAATGGCAATGTTTGAAACGCCAACACGAGAGCTGCGTGCGATTCTCGCACGAAGTAAGATAATGATTTTTAATTTAAAAAAGAGATAGAATACGTTTTGGCTGTTAATGTTTGATGTTACCTTTTCTTCGACTTATATGTTGCAGTTATGAAATTGATCTATTAAATAAAGTTTGCTGTGTTCCAATGGAGTTGCTTTAATTACGAAACAAGCATTACAGTCTTAATTATTTTTGGAGGCACCGGCGAGATAGAATAATCGTGCGTGCTTTTGAAATGAAAGCACATCTCCTGGAAAGCAAGGTATAGCATTTCTTTATTCCCAATTTCAAACGATATTATAAAGTTATTTGAACGAATTTTGATTTTAAACACTGCAGAAAAGCATACGAAAATGTGTTTTGCATCGTTGCAAATTTTAGTATAACTGTGCAAAAGTTTTCTGTGTTCTAAACTCAGTTTACTATTCCTTACTTAGTTTGAAGTGTCCATCATCGGACTTAGTTTGAAGTGTCCATCATTGGACTTAGTTTGAAGTGTCCATCATTGGACTTAGTTTGAAGTGTCCATCATTGGACTTAGTTTGAAGTGTCCATCATCGGACTTAGTCTGAAGTGTCCATCATTGGACTTAGTTTGAAGTGTCCATCATTGGACTTCGATAGTTTGAAGTGTTCATCATTGAACTTTAATACTCAAGTTTATCTTGCATTTTTACATATATATTTGAGTCGTAAATTATTGTATGTTATTTTATGGTGCATCACTGCATATCAACTGATGGTAACAGTCATAGGTTGTTCGGAATAAATGTGGTATTGCTTATTCTGAGCATTTAAACAAGTGCATTTAATTCCTTGTTGCCAGAGCACTTTATTTATTTATTGCAATTAAGTTGAGCTATTTTGAGGAAGCGTAAAGAACAGGGTGTTCGTAAACTTAAGAAGTAGAAAAAAATGTCTTTCTTAGGAAGAGCTCGTAAGGAGGATTTGCAGAATCTCGCAACTGAACTAGGTGTTCAGGTGACTGCTGATTTGAAAATAGTTGATCTGAAACAGAAAATTATTGAGAGCAGAGATTATGACGAAGTATTCGTCAAAGAAGTCTTAAACACGATAATAGAGGACCGAAAAGAGAGGGAAGAAAGAGAGGAACGTAGGAGACAGGAAGAGGAACGTAGGAGACAGGAAGAGGAACGTAGGAGACAGGAAGAGGAACGTAGGAGACAGGAAGTAGAGGAACGTAGAAGACAGGAAGAAGTAGAGGAACGTAGGAGACAGGAAGAAGTACAGGAACGTAGGAGACAGGAAGAAGTAGAGGAACGTAGGAGACAGGAAGAAGTAGAGGAACGAAGAAGGAAAGAACAATATGATTTAGAGAGATTAAAACTTGAAGCTGAGATAAAGTCTCAAACCACCGGACAGGTCCGGGCGAAAACGGAATTGCGACATCTGATGCAGAAATTTGACGACAAAGAAGGAGATATCAGTCTATATTTATCACTGTTTGAAAGGCAAGCAGAATGGGCTCAAATTGATAAAGAAGAATTTGTATCTCATTTGCTAGGACTACTTCCTTACGAAGTAACACAAATAATAGCTAGAGAACCCTCTGATAAAGCTAAAGATTATGAACATGTGAAGACTTTATTGCTAAAGCGTTTTAAATTAAGTCCTGAAAGGTTTAGGCAGAAATTCATGAAGCATCAAAAAAGTACCGAATCAACATGGGTGGATTTCAGCTATGAATTAGAAAATTATTGCAAGGAATGGGTAACTGGTTTGGGAGTTGAGAGTTTTGAACAGTTGTTGGACTTGATGGTGATTGATCAGCTTAAGCGTCGAGTCCCTCCTGAAATTCGAGATCATTTTCTTGACGAATGGGTAGAAATGATTTCGTCCAAGAAATTAGCCGAAAAACTTGATGCCTACGAAAACGTCCGTGGAAACTTCCAAAAAAATCTTGCAGCCGATCGGCGGAAAGGGAAATACAATCCAAAAACTCAAAGTAAAACAAATTCCGATGATAAAAATAATGCTGAAAATAAATGGCCTTCAAAGTTTAATTCGGGAAGCAAGATCTATCAACCTAGTAGTCCACGTCCAGATGATAAATATGAAAAACGAAAGTCACTGCAATGTTACCACTGTGGGTCCTATCAGCATCTAAGACCTCAGTGTCCAAAACTTAAGAATAGTACTGAATCTTCTGCTAATCTAAACAGAATTAGTTCAAGACCGGACGATGAATTTCTGTTACCTTATACTAGTATTGGATACGTAAATGGCTACAAAATTCCTATATTAAGAGATTCAGGTGCTAGTATTGATATAGTTTGTCGTAAATACATCACGCCAGAAATGCTGACAGGTGAAAAAGTGTGGGTGCAACAACCATTAGATTTAAATCCAACCTGTTTACCCTTGGCTGAAGTCGAACTAAACTGCGATCTCGGACATGTAATAACCAAGGCTGCCATTATTGGAAACGAACTCGACAAAGGAAGGTATTTATTAGGCAACCGAACTGCTGCACTACTGAATGAAGAAAAAGAACCTCAAAATCACTCTCATCAGGTTAATGTTGTGACTACTAGAGCTCAAACGAAAAGAGAAAAAGAAAGCAAATTCAAAGTTGGGAAAATAAAATTGTATGAGAAATGGAGCAATGAAAAAAAGAAACTAGCTGCTGCTCAATCTGAATGTAGTTTAATTTCCAGTGATTCATTACCAAGTAATAAAGAGCACGTAGATCCAAACCGTTCTGTTGCTGTGAATCATGAAGTTGATGTTTTGTGCAATGTTTCAGAAAAGTCTAATCTTTTAAAATGCAGCGATGGATTTCATTCAAATATTCACCAAAATAGTTGCAATGATGAAGTACCAATGGACTTGAGCATATCTTGTCGGACTTCTGATGGAATCAAACAAAGTGCATCAGTGACTAATAATCATTCTAGTACTGGGCCTCTTTCTGTTGATAGTAAAAATTCATTACTTCCTGATTCCAAAAGAAGTGATTCTCTGAGAAGTATTCATCCAGAAAGTGTTGTAGAAAATCCTCTCTATGACAAATGTTCTAATGTAGAAAACCCTAGTATGAACATTAATCCTCAAGTACCACGGCCATTTAAAAAGAAACATTTATCTATGGTGAAAGATGATTCTGTTAAAGGAAGTTATGAACATGCTCGGAAGTCAGTGAAATTTGAAGTTAAAAACAGTAAATTATTAAACCAATATGGAGATATAGCTTACAAGCATGATGACAGACCATCACAAGTTTCAGGCTTCTCCCATTTGCAAGCCTTACAGAACATGTGTGATAATAACCCCATGGCTGGTCTTCAGAACAGTGTTATTCAATCTGTAACTCATGATAAAAAATCAAAACTGGATTCTAATTCTTGTAAAAATATAAATGCCAACGAAAAGCTTTCATTTAGTGGTACATGTTTTGATAATTTGAGTAAGTATAATTTTAGTGGTGCACAAGTGTCCACTGACATCAAAAGTGCTGCTGAATGTGAAGTAACAGATACATTATTAAAATCTAACATAAACTGTAGTCCTGTATGTACTCAAAATGATAAGCATGAAGTCAGTGCTCCTGAACTAAACTGGGAAGGCATCTATACAAAATCTGAGATAACGAATCAGAATTGTGAAACAGATACTAAAAACAAAATAGATATCCTTAAGCAAAAAGAACAGAATTCTGTGAAAAGAGACATTAAAAGCAATTCTCAGTGTATTGAAAATGTTTCTAAAGTACCAGTAAAAGCTGTTGATTCAACAGAATGTGTGATGAAGTCATCTGAAGAATCAATTAAAACGAAGAAAATCCATTCCACAGTGTTAGATGCTGATGATAGTACTCATTCTGTTGTGCAAAACAATAAATCTTGCAGTAATGCTGACGTAATGTCTGATGGTAAAGAAAAGGAAGTGATGGGATCTTTTGATAAAAATGCTGCTCAAGTTGAGGCATCTGCATCAGAAATTTCTGAATGTTGTACTGTAAAGGCAGAATCATCTGAAAATACTGGAAATTCTGTTGGTGGTAATAATAAGCAACAAGAAAAAAAGCGTGTAGTGACTGATAGAGAGAAAGAGCAAGAGGTAAAACCTGCTGACAGTAGTGAAAAGACATCTAGAAAAATTAAACTAACTGATGAAGAGGCAGAAGAGCCTTTAAAATCTTCTGACATTGGCGGAGAGCAGTCTGACCGGAAAATAACTGATAAGCAGCTGACATCATTTGACTTGAGAACAAGAACATTTCAGTTCCAAAAGATGAAACAAAAATGTGTGTGGTTAATTCGGATCATGATATTGTTAGAAACGATTCTGACATTAAAAAAATCTTCTGGTGAATCAGATAAATGTACTTCAACAAAATCTCAAGAAAATGCTGATTCATCTGTATCATTTTCTAGTGCTGTGTCTGTTGAAACTGGGATTAATAAGTGTTCTGAAATGCATTTGCATTGTCCAGAAAGTGAGGTTTTTAACTCTAATCTTATTTGCCTTCTCTTAATATTAATGAGAAAGTCGCGTTCAAGAACTTTTCTCTTCGGAAATGTTTCTCCGTTGGGGGAGAGATTGTAACAGCTTTAGATATTGTTGCAATAATAATCTTAAACTTTTAAAATAGTTGAATTTGAAATATATCTGTTAATAAATGGCAATGTTTTAAACGCCAACACGAGAGCTGCGTGCGGTTCTCGCACGAAGTAAGATAATGATTTTTAATTTAAAAAAGAGATAGAATACGTTTTGGCTGTTAATGTTTGATGTTACCTTTTCTTCGACTTATATGTTGCAGTTATGAAATCGATCTATTAAATAAAGTTTGCTGTGTTCCAATGGAGTTGCTTTAATTACGAAACAAGCATTACAGCTTCTTATTTAATGGTTATTGATTCGGATTCTTAAAATCATTCTTCACGATGCCTTCAGAGATGGAAGATCTAGCTTTACTGATCAAGTTATTTTATCAGAACGGCAGTCATTTTTCATTTGCACTCAAGAGGACGAAAAGGGCTTATTTTGAGGTAGGGTTTGAGAAAGATGATTACTAAATTTGAAGAGACTAGGTAGTTGTGTGTGCAGCGAGGACAGGGAGGGAAACGGATTTTGTAGCTGTTGGCAGGGCCAAAAGAGCATCTAGTTCTCACTATTCTTCAACAAGTGCTCGAGCGTGTCACGTGATTTGTCTCTTCCTTGATCGAAAGGTTCTGCGATCCATTGTATAAAGGTATATATACAAGATCCAAATTCTGCAAGAGCTGCATCTTGCAGGCTCAAGAAAAGCACTGATTTTGTTAGCCTTCTTTTGGCTAGAATAGGCGCTGAAATGTATGGCGTTAGAACTTTTGTGGTCAGATGAGTCTCATTTTACCCTAGACAGAGCCATTAATACTCAAAACTGTCACTTGTGGGGTATTGTAAGTCCTAGTATTGTGCATGAACTGTTTCTGCATCCTAATTACATTACCATATAGTGTGGTTTTACCGCTGATTTCATTCTTCTTCTTTGAAGAGATCACATCTCAAGACCCTCAGCGGTGTTCCATTACGTTTCTGCGAACTTCTTCAGCTGCAGGTAATACCTACCTTACAAGAATGAGAAAGTTTAGAGACTGCTGTCTTTATAAAAGATGGTGCACCACCTGACATTGGTGAGCCAGCGAAGGCACTGCTTCGTGCTCACTTTAGAGTTGATCGGATAATTTCCAGAAGTTTTCGACTACTTGGCCTCTTAATACTCCGGACTTGAAACCCTGTGACTTCTGGTTGTGGAGATTTCTGAAAAACCGTCTCTGTGGAATAAGTATACGAATTATGCCTGAATTGAAAGCAAGCATAACACGTCATGTTGCTGCAGTTAATCGAGAAATCGTTCGCGCTACTGTTGAACACGCTATAACACACTTTGAATTGTGTGATAGACGCAAATGAAATGCACATTGAGCAAATACTGTTTTAAAAGTTTTGTGTTTTTTATTCTTCATGCGCTTCCTACTCACTAGGTGGTTGAAATTTGAACTATTATTTTTTCTTGCAGTTATCTTTTCTTCATTATCTATATATCGTATATGCTAAGTTTGAACAAAATGCGTCTATCAGAACTTTAATTATAACAACCCTGTGTTTGAAATATACATCCCCCTCCATATAACAAACAAAGCATTATTATTTGAGTGTAACTTTAATTTCATTTTCAAATTAAAAGGCTACCAGACAACCTTTATAAAAAATATTTTAAGAAAAAAACTTTTAACTCGAGTGGAGGGTACTTTACCGTTAAAGGGGCGCCAGTCACTAAATGTGCGCCAAATATAGTAACTTGTATATTTCTCATCATGTGTAGCTGTGCATTGATGCCGTTGGGAATAAGCCGGAGGAATAGACATCAATTCAGGAATTTTTCTCTCCTAGATGTGCTGTTGTTTAAGCAGATGAATGGGCAGTTAGCAAATGTGCACTTGTAAGTTAACCACAAATGAAACGTTATTGATTCTGATGCAGGGTACCATGTACAAAATGGTGAAATAGTCCCCCGATCATTGGATAGCGGCTAGATAATGACTGGCTGTTACTATCCATATTCCTGTCTTATCGAACTCTTGGAGCGGCGATTGCATGAAAAGACAAACATTTTCAGCTATGTTAAATAAAATCAGCAGTTTTATGAATTCTATGGTAGTTTGAAATTAATCTGGTAAAGTCTGTTTTGTATTTATGAGTATTTTTTTTATATTTATTCTGGAATTCTTAAATATTATTCTTTCATGAAGCTTTGCATATTGTTATGGGTTCCCACCAACATTTATGTTTAGCGCTAAGTGGCGCTTCTTTAACAGAAAAGTAATAGTATAGTAATTTACTTAAAAACGGGAACCAGTGATTTTTGTTTATTTTAACCCATAGCACTGTTTACAAATAATAAAATGTGGTAAGATAGCGCATGAAAAAATGGAATCCAAATACGAAAATTATTTAGTGAAAAAAAATTGGATTAAAAATTATTTATTTTTTGTACTTAGCTAATGTAGTAACTAGTAGATATCTTAAATCGCTTAATTAATTCGTTAAATGAAATAGATTATGCGATATATTTTCTTTTTGACAGTATGCGTTTATTATTGCATACATATTCGTAATATACTAGGTATATCATTAAGACAACTTGCTGCCAAATATATAATATTTTTCTTTTCTGCTCGCCTGATTATTGGAATTATTGGGTGTATTGTGATGTTTAGTATCCCCCTTTCTTGCGTTTAAAAAGCGCAGGTAGCGAGCTCCCTGTAGGTGCTCAGGGCTGCGTGCAAGATGACCATAAAGAATGAGTTTAGTTTGTTTTGGAGAGGCATGCGTTAGCTGCATGACGTAATAGATGTGTGCCTGTCCGTTATCAAAACTGTGACGCAGCTGTACTAGTATACTTATATTGGAAAGTTGTATAAATTTGTGTATATAATCTTAATGTGCATAAATTTGTGTATGTAATCTTAATACTCCTTATATCATAATAAAATTTAATGCTGTGTCAAATTTTAGAAATGCCTTCCTTATGTGGGTTACCAAATGAAACAGGTAAATAGTAAACACCCAACATAATTTAAAAAATTAAATTAGTAGTTGTTAAAAATGTTGTTATTGCATATAAATTACAAACTGTAATTTTATTTTTCAAATGAAGTGCTACTTGATATCATACGAGCCGCACTAACGGGCGAGAAGCTGTTATGTGGTTCGCGAGTTGTAGTTTGGCTGTGCACGGTTCAACGCTGTGTTTAGTTTTTTGTAATATCAGATAGGCGGGACAAGTATTTAGACCCCGTTTGGTATTTATTGGAATTTTTACTAAGCGCTTTCATTTATTTATTTGGTTATTTTTTCGAATCACTTGGCTATACTACCAGTCAGCCAGCCTTCTGTGAAAGAAATGACCATTATCAGGCCCGACTGCAGCGTTTTCGGCGCCCGACCACTGCTTGGAGAGCCTCATATAAATTGTACTTATTACTCTATATTTTTATTTAATTAATGAAAAATACATTGCTGTTAACATTTGCATGTTATCATAAATGAACTATGCGTGCTTCTTAAGTGTCATCATCGGATTGTAGTTTTTTAGCAGTCTCGTGTTTTAGCGACAAAAATGCAAGGAAATGCAATTTTTTCTAATTTAAACGTGATTTCTAAACATACTTTTTAACATCAGCGTAGGAAGGCTTTTCCACCGCTGCAGCTGTTAATACCGAAGTTGCCCCCCCCTGCGAAAAAAATCGTAATCCGAATCATACTGTGGTATAATTACTTTGTAAAGAATGCATGTGAATATACAAAGCACCTTCTTTTGATATTTTTTGCGTCTCTCCAGAACTGAGGTTCGTAGCAAAATAATTCCATGATAATGTCTTATGCATTAATGTCAGACTGATGATAATTTCTTAAGCATTAATGTCATCTGTTTATTCTAGCTTTATTTGCCATCTGCGCTGAAGTACGTTGCAAATGTACGTAGTTTTCCTTTAATGAGCACCTATCTAATTTTCCAGTCTTAAAAGAATTGACCTATCATTGTACGCTTAATATGTTGAGCTGCTCAGATTGTTGTTTCAGTGAAGAAAGTGCTTGATCTTAAAAGTGGATTGAAGCAGAGGCGGGAGTATGGAGTCTCCAAAATAGCTATCCCGAGTGACCCCCAAACCTCTGACTTACTTTTTAAAAGAAGTAAGCGTACCTTTCATCTTCAGATGAGAGCCATCCAGAAGTTCATATTCAGCGCATTCTTCAGTCTTTCTCTTGTTCTTATTTCACCAGAAGGTATCCTGGTCTCTTCCTCGTCGAATTGAAATAGTTTTGAATACAGGTTAAAGTACGAAAGGAATTAATAATGGTTTGGTTTATTTGGTTATGGAAGAACTCGCGAGTCTACTTTCTAAAGGAAACCGGCGTGTATCCCCGTTGCACATTGGGAAAACCGTGAAAACGGCCACGCAGCCAGTTCGTTCACCTGTAATGAAACCGAAGTTGAATTTCCAGTGTTCAGCGACTTTACCGTTCGCCTGCTAATGGACGAAATTAATGTAAAAAATTAATAATGCAAAAACTGTAGTAGTGTGGATGTAAAAATGAAATTAAAAGCACAGATACGATTTCGTGATGAGAAAATTTATATATTTTAAAATTAAAAATAATTTAGACTAGTAAATTTACAAAGACGAAATCAAGAAATACGTTAAACATTAACTTACAAACATTCATACCTTGCACCCCATGTTTCGCGCTAAACCTCGAGACATGGGTTTCGTAACGCCGTTTAATCACACGATAAAGTATGCTAACATATTACCCTTATTGCTTCACCAAGAGGAGAATTTGGCTTATTAAAAAAAATTGGCCGAGTCCCTTCATAAATTAGTGGACTAGACAGCTTACCTTTAGTCGTCTGAAGTCGAGTTTCGTATTAAGTATAATAAATTTTAAATGCATAGAGAGTTCGGCAGAGGAACATTGTATTAACTGATAACTTTTGGATTAAATATTTTCAAAATAATAAGCCATACATCAGTGAATACAAAATTTTACAAATGCTATGCACGTAACATCAATTATTTAAATAACTGTTCTATTAACAGCAATTATTAAATTAGTAAGTTCAATTATTTAATTATTGTTGTATAAGTAGTATTTTTAAATTTAGAAAATTTTACATGAAATAATATTTGTTGGTATAGAACTATTGATATTTATATTATTATTAAGCACCATTTTCAAAACATGTTTTCGTGTTGTGCCCTCTTTCTTTTATGTCGAAGAAACCTTACTATTATTAAGATTTTACATCTTTTTATGAATGCGATTTCGCTTTCTCTGTAACTCCTTGTGATGTACGACAATTTAACGTCTCCATGTCCCGAATACAAAAAGTGTCTGAAAGCATCTTTAGAAGTATTGCCATTCACATGCATGTAAACATCCTGTATCTTTTCCTTCCTCAGTATTTGCGATTTCCATCCTAGCTGCTATTTCTCGTACGGCAAGGAACGACCGACCCGCTGATGGACGGATTCCATTTACCTCCTGCAGAGGGGTGAGAGTAAGCGAAAGCGCCAGTTGCTAAGGCCCCTTCGAATGACATTCGGTAAAGCCTTCCTACCCTCGTCGCATGATTTTTCATCCTCTTGAGTGATCCGAAGTGAGGTGTAAATTATTGCAAAGGATCTCATCGGGTACACATTGAGTGGAGAGATAAATTGGAATATTGGGCTTCAGCCTTTCTTTTCAAATGGAATATTTTTTCCAATAGAAATTTTTGTGGACGATGAAATGCATTGCCTTGGAAATATCCGTTGGTTGGTCACACTTATGATTTGTTGAAGTTAATTTGGTTGGAATTGTCTTTGGTTTAAACTGAGTTTAACAGGAACAGAATGATTAAAAAAAAAATTGTAGGAATTCTTTAAAATTCTATAAAAGTAAATCTTTATATAATCTTTTTGTAAGTGTATTCGTGGGAAATTTGAGTACACTTGACTACTTTGATAGTTCCCTCTGGATTCACGATTTTTGTACATAGGACATTCAAAAAGTTTTGAGATATTCAGATTTTGTGGAAGCTTTTATTCTAAGTATCATTCTGTCCTTTTACTTTGCACTTTATGTATACATGTGATGTAATTTCATGATTCGAAAACTCTTTTAACCAGATGCATAAGAAAGACACCAGTGACACTCATAATCCCTAGATAAGAGTGCCACTGAATAAAAATGAATCGAAATCCAGAAGAATGTTATAAGCATTTAACATGTGTAGGAGCCCCTGCATATGCCATTAGTATTTAAAAAATGTGCGTATTTTAAATTAGGGACTAACTTCTAAGAAGACTATTTACCAGGGTTAAAACTTAAGTGCTACTATTCACGCTAATTCCTGATCGATGACACCGTCTGTCTGCCCCAGTTACGGCAGAAAATGTTACTGTAAAAAATTTCATGACTAAAAGTGGACGTAACATCTATATACATAACGAGGAAACAATCTTCATGATGCATTGGTTTCGTGAAGTTAATTATTCAGTAGGTTCCCCATTTTCTCACTGACGAGTACGGAGGATTATGTGGATCGATGCAAATTTATATTAAAAATATACTTCAGTAACAGAAGTCGAAGAATTCCAGAAATTATACAAGTGACGATATGTATTTCTATCTCTCTCTGTATAAGAATGACCTATCTGATTTTTTATATATATATATCTACATATACATATGAACCATTGATAATTATGTGCTTTGTTCATTAGATATCGCCGTTGGAAACAAGGAAAGCAACGAAATAGCGCAACTTTTTGTTTGTGTGTGTTTGCTTTTGTTTTAGAAATGATCAGTTGTGAATAACAAAACTTAAGATCACAAAACGGTCTTACAGCGGAATTTTTTGAAAATGTTTGCGTACTTGCTTTGCTTGAAAAATGGTTTGAAAAGAGACCTGGAATCTGGTCTTTGGGGATTTGCACAAAATGCCTATTCACATACCTGGAAGAAATAAAAAATTTCTGTAATATAAAGCGTTAGAGATACTGTCGTACTCATTGTATTCGCTTGATTGGGTTGCAGAAGATTTTGTTTTCACTTCCTTTAGTAATTTTCATCACCGGATGAAGCCACAGATAAACAGGTAAAGCACACTCGTACGTAAGAGAATATGCACATTATGTCTAATTTCTGAAAAACTAATGGACAGATTTTGATGAAATTTGGTATGAATATATATTTACAACAGAGAAAGAGATGCACCATGCACCGTTTAAAAGTCCTTTTATGTACGCATAATTATCAGTAAAGCTCGTAATGCAGCGATGTCCCAACTCCTCGTTGTGGTATCGAACTGTAAATGAGTCTATTATCGGTTATGGCCCCCTTTTACAGCCAGACAGGTCGCGCAGCGAGATGGCATACTGGAAAGTAGGTAGTTGAGGCAGCCTTGTGGCAGTCGATCCCACACCTGGAGCAAGGCAGTTTCCAGTTCCGTGATGGTTCTTGGAGGGGGTTGGTGAGATAAAATTGCCTTCCCCAGAGCACCTGTATAGGGTTAAGGTTTGGAGATCAGGCTGGCCAGTGATCCTTTTCCCTGATGAGGGAGGGATGTATCGTGTTTCAGGCCAGAACTTAGAAGAGAATTGTTTAGAGCTCCCCCCCCCCGAAACAGGAAGTGAGAAGTGATGACAGTCATGTTGACACCGACTGCAAAGGCGCAATTCGCAGCAAAGAAATCAATCTTTTAAATTTGAAAACACACCTGTAAAAAACCGTGCGTGAAAAAATGGCTATAATTTAGAAAAGAAAATGTTATTATTGTATGCCTTTATAACATTTAAAAAGTTGATAATACTTATTTATTAATTTTAAAATTTAAAAAATAAAAATAAAATACTTATTTTTATTTTAAAATTTAATAGATAAAATACGCTACAGTATCGTTTTCATAAAGTTTGCAGGTTTTTCTCCTGTGCATTTATTAACAAATCATAAAGAAAAAATTGTGCCATACATTATCTTTTCGTGCTGTGCATACTAAATAGGGGAATTCTATTAATCTTTCTAGGAATAATAACAGCTGTTTAAAGTTAGGTGGGGGGGGGGGGAGCTGTAGATTGGCGTAATTTTGAATATATGTATGTGTCCGTCGCCCCAGCTAAAGAAGAATAGATCTTTTATTGCCCTTAAAATCGATAGTTTTATATTCAAAATTTAATTAAAGATTACTTTTTTGATCTAATTATAAATTTTACATTTGCCTGTTCCTCTTTCGATTTGATATAATAACTTTAAAATAATTGTCTAACTCACGTCTGCACACATACATTATTTTAAATAAATACAAGATCGTTGTCTTAAGTTTGACAAAACAGCTTTGCTCACAGTATCTTAAGAGAATTTCTTAATTTTTCAAAAGAGGGGCAAAGGAGGATGGTCTTTTTTATGCAAAATTATTTTGACGTTTTATACGATTATAAATTACCTTAAATGCTGAGCTAGCTTTTTTTTTTACAAATAGTCAATGCATTCTTGTTTATTTTTACATTCAGGACATTCAGCAATATTTACTTCGTCATTTGCTTCGTATTTGTGATATTTTAAAATCATTCATGTCTGATTTATTATTCCTGTAATCTTTTTCGTAATCGGTCTCAGAATTAATTTTCTTTAAACTTAATTTGTGTAATCTTTCAGAAGCACTGCATTATTATTATTATTTTTTTGGCACAGTATTGGATTTTAAGTTTCTTTTGCGGCAATCCAAGCAGGCAAATTTTTCGTGTCATCTTTATAATCACTGCATAGAAAATGTTCGCTGCAAATTCTTGCGTTCTTCACATTAATAGAATCCTGTCTTCGACGCATGCGTCCTCTTTTTTTTTTCCACCAAAAGCAAATTATCCTTTGGGGAAAAAAAATGAAATCGAATATACCTACTTTTCTCATTTCCATAAATTTTATGGCGCTTTGCTACAACGGTTTTGCGTTGTAGCAAAGCGTAGTAGAAGTAGTAGCAAAGCGTAGTAGCGTAGTAGAAGGCGTATTACATAAACGATACTTTCCCAGCAGATCTCAAACTTGCAGTGCGTACAGGCCAGTGCACAATTTGAAAGTAGCTGACAGACAGTAATTTAATAATAATAATAATAAAATTTGTTAATTAAAAACTTTTACTAGATATTTTTCAAAACGTAACGTAAAGAAAAATATCAAATTCATTCTTATATTTGCCTGAAATCCAAAAGTTGGTATCTGCAAGAAATTTCGATTGGTCACAATTTTAATTCAAGCGGACACCTAAATATTAAAATTTTACAAGTAAATAATAAAATTTTCAGTCTGGCATTTATTCAACTAATTGTAATATATTGAAGTAACTGCTAAATAACTTGCTTTTAAACTAAAACGAAATATACAAAAGCTTATGATGAGGGACAAAATTAGAGAAAAATGGTAACCTAGTCTCTTTCTTTTATTTGTTATATTTTTCTATGATGCATTCAGAAGAAAAAATATTTGTATGTAAATTATTGCAAACATCTTCGTTTCTTACTACACCTTTCAGCTTCATAATTTTTCGATTTTCATGAGGTTTGTAATCTTGGAGGGAAATCTTTCCTAGAAAGTATCATCACAAATTGTAGATACTTATCGGCAGTCTGGTTCTTTTCGCAGACTTATTGATTTTCAACTACGAGGGGGGGGGGAACTATTTTCATGCAAATGTGCTCAAAAACAAAGCGAGTATTTTTATTGCAAAAATTCGTAACTGAAGATATTTACCTTTTGACAAGTGCTAATAAAAGTCAATCAAATTTGTATCGTGAGATCTTTTAATATATCAGTGTAAATTAATTAACTCCATTTTTAGGTTTTTCGAAGAGTTCCTCACGTTCGTTTTCGGTAATGAAAATAATGCAAAACTGGACTTCAAAATTAAATCTTAAAAGTGCACATCTTAAACGTTTTCGTCAAATTCTTGTTATAACAATGCTAATTAATATGCGGGAAATGTATTCGCGGGCCGAATAAAGTTACTTCAAGGGCCTCCAGTTTGAGGCAACTTTCCTAGAAAACAAATATATGCAATTAAAATTAGTTTGGGAAAACCACATTGCTAGAATATCGCTTCGCAGTAGAATGAATGGAACTACAGTTTTAAGCAGGGGAAGTCAGAGCTGATGCAACATAGGGACGTCAGACTTACTACCTGTTAACGCCCCCCTTCCTACGAGGATCGCGTCGGCGAGAGATCCCTCAAAGGAATAACCTAGCCCTTCTCTTTAACCCTGGTTTCGGGCTTTCTCCAGATACAGGTATGCCGAGAATCAGTATCGAAGCTGAATCTCGACTCATCTGTGAAAATCATGGTGATCCCCTGAAGTCTGGTCCAAGGCGCATGTTCTGTGCAACATGCTAAACGCGCTGTAATGAGCGGGACGCAAACGGCGGGTCCTCTGGCATACATCCATATCTCATGAAGCCTGGGGGCAACTATGGACAGTGAAAGTTGGGTTCTAGTGGCAGTCTACAGCTTACGCGAGAGAGATGTGAAGCTGTAGCAGTCCTGCATCGCAGCGTGGAAGTGCCAAAAAATGATCCTCATTCGTCGTTTGTAGATCTTGGTCGGCCTTCTGCAGATCTTTTCGATATGAATCCAGTGTCCTGAAAATCTACAAATTGCAGACGTCACTGGACGTTGCAGCGCTTGTCATTGGCATGCTTCTATTTTACCAACAATTCTTCATCTCATTCCCTCCTCCATGCGTTCGTGGCTATTCATTTTGCCTGATACCTTATATAATTTACCCATCATTTTACCTGATACCGGGAAATATAGCGAATGTCGTGAAGGAGTACAAAGCACACAAATTGCCGAAAACCGTCTTACGCTTATATTCCCTTCACAGCTCCGCAGACACGCGCATGTACGATTATGGATTCGACGCTGTATATTTGCATAATTCTTCGGCCGTATACTTACTATCTTAGGTCAGTACTTTTAGTAAAAATAGGCATAATTTTCAAATTTTCTTAATTTTTCACACGAGTGTATTTTATCGAAAACTGCAGTAATTACTTTATTGCTTGTTACTTGTTATCTCTTTTCGTTTGTGAGTACCTCAAAACTGTTCAGTTTTTCTCGTTATAATGCTGTTGTATGCTGTGAGTTGATGGAAATCTCATTAAATAACTAGGCTAAATGAACCGAAAAAGTTGAAATTTTATAGAGAAGCATATCAGTTCTTATAGCCATAAGAAAAAGAAAGGTTAGGCGAAATTCTTTGTTAGGCGCGAGGAATATTGCATGCCATCAAGAACGATGCCAGCGAAGTTCGAGATATAGTACTAAACAGACAGATAATTTCAATCCAGCTGACTCACGGTTCTTCACAACGTGTTCGCGTCACTGGGACAGGATAGACACTCATCAAATCTTTCAAAAAAATCTCGTTTGTGGCCCCGAAAACTCTTCTAGACAAAAACGTTTCACCAAAACGTGGGAGGAAAATTTTTATTCGGTTTTCCGATTTGACTTGAGCTCAGATAACTCAGACTGAAAATTCGGCAGTATAAGATATGAAATAAGCGCATTGAATTCCACATGTTCAAGATTAATCAAAATGGGCAATAAATAAACGTAAAATCCATGGTACAGAAAGCACTATATAAAAATAAATAAATAAACACGATACCCAACAGTACAAAACTGCAGAAAAACCAAATGAAATAAATATAAATATTTACAAAAATTCAGAACAGTATGAATTTAAGCCATTTAATGCCACTGGAATATTATCCATGTAGTTATACTTTCCTAAATAATTGGCTGTTGAGTACTGTGCATTTGTAAATTATTTTTGCCTTCCCATTGTAGTTTTCCATTGTTTGATAGCATGTAAGCTTGGAAGAATAATATCATTTTGTATAGCTGTAAATTAACTAAATAAAAACGTGTCCTTAAATTTGAGGTAAGCGACCTTAACTATTACTGGACAAGTCTAGCTTATAACATTTAGATCTCTTTCAAACTGTGTGTAGCTAAAGATGAGCTTAAAATGAGTAAATTTGCAGATGGCATTTTTATCCACCTTTATCGTGAACCGGCAGGAATGTACAAGAAGATCGAGACTGAAATTGTTAAGGATTCAAATTTGTTCATGTTTCTGTATACGATGCTGCTAAGAAGTCCATAACTTGAAACCAACTGCCGCAATTCCCCCTTTTTTTTAAAGCATTAATTTGTATATTATTTTATTCTAAAGCAAATTTTTCATAAAAAATATTTTCAGGAAATAATCTTGACAGTGGAACTTAAGTTTTAATGAAATTCGGCCAGGTCATGTTTGCGCTTTTTCACGGCAATGCAAATACAGCAGAAAGTATTTATAAATGCTTACGAATTTGGTCAGTTCGTAAATTCGTTAGTTATACCCAGTGTTTGTGTTTCAAAATATCTCAGGAGACAGCAGCGACAAGCTTTCGTTGCTCTTGAATCAGTACATCCTTCTCCTTTTTTGTTTCTCTTCCCTTCTCAAGCCGTCAAGTGCTTCATTTGAATTTCATACTTAATTGTAAAATCACATCAGAATACAACAAAAGTCCAATTGTTTTATGATTAAAACTTATTAATAAATAAATATTCTTAGTTTAATTATATTAAATCAGTTTTCCTTCATAGTCATCAGTATTGCCAGTGCATGAAGTTTTTGTTTGAACAATTTTTGTCTGTTATGCTTGTTTTTGCATGAAATTTGAATGCCCACTCACTTCATAAATTCTATTATTTCTTCCCGGAAAAAAAAAAAAAAACAAGAATTCCGTAGAATATGAATATTCGTTATTTCTCCCATAGTATATTTTTAGTTTTTCCTATGAATTTCGCAAATATACACTCATGGACAAAAAAATTAGAGCACCAAGAAATAATTGCGGGATCATTACGAAACTTGCAATGAAGGTACATGTCGGGGACATATGCAAATGATTCGAAATGCAGCGTGATTGCGCATGACGTATAGCCGGTAGAGGGCGTTGAACGTCGTACTCTGTGGAGTATAAAACAGGTAACCAAAGCTTGTTTGAGTGTGCTGAATCATTTACAAAGGAAGAGCTGAGGTAGACATGCCATTACGCCGTGTTCGAAGACAATATGAGCAGTTGTCGTAGTTTGAGAGGGGAAGAATCGTCGGGATGATGGAAGCTGGGTGCTCAGCTAGGCGAGTAGCTCATCAATTATGCCGCTCTGATTGTGTTGTGAGGAGGTGTTGGGACCAGTGGACCCGAGAGATGTCATGTACACGAAGACCAGGCTCAGGACGCCCTCGACAGACCAGTCGTCGAGAAGACCGCCACATCGTAAGAAATGCACGCGTACAGCCAACTGCTTCATCGACCGCCATCCAGGCAGAGGTAGTACCTTCACTAGTGGCCCCTGTGTCTTCTCGAACCATACGAAGGCGCCTGGCTGAAGGACAGTTGGTATCGCGGCGCCCATTACGTGTGCTGCCCTTGATGCCCACCCATCGACGCCTTCGTTTGGAGTGGTGTCGAGCACGAGGAAACTGGACTGCAGCGGAATGGAACCAGGTCGTCTTTAGCGACGAATCCAGATTCAATCTCGGCAGTGATGACAATCGTGTTCGTGTGTGGAGAGCCCGTGGTGAACGCCTCAATCCTGCCTTTGCTGTACAGCGACACATCGCTCCCATAGCTGGTGTGATGGTATGAGGTGCCATTCATTACAATACACGGTCACCCCTAGTACTGTTCCGTGGCAACATATCAGTCCAGCGATATGTTCATGAAATGCTGCAACCACATGTGTTGCCACTCAAGCAGAGGCTTCCAGGAGACATTTTTCAACAAAACAATCCTCGGCCTCATACGGCAAGGGTGTCACAAGACTGTCTCCGCACTGTTACTACTCTTCCTTGGCCTGCTCGATCCCCAGATTTGTCTCCAATCGAGCATATCCGGGATCATTTGGGACGACGAGTTGGGTATCCCAAGAGTTTGAACGAACTAGAGGCAAGGTTACAGCAAATATGGAACGAAATGTCTCAAGACAACATACAGAACGTTTATGACCCAATGCCCGATCGTATCGAATCGTGCATTCGCGCTAGAGGGGGTCCAACGGAGTATTAACTCCTCTGTTCTTTTGCCTTTTTCTCTGAAATAAATTATCCTTTTTCTTTGTTTTTCTTATCATTTACTTATAACAAAGTAGTCATTACGTATGTAAAATTTCGTTTCATTTTGACGACTCCTTCTTGGTGCACTAATTTTTTTGTCCATGAGTGTATTTATCTCTGCTTTATCAGGGTCACGCCAAGTGTTATCATGGTTGAATCGTTTTCATGGTCAGTTTTCGTTTCTTTTGCTGTATGCGGATTCGAGGCGTTTTGAGTTATGACATCATCACTTAACTCTTTCATAATTGGTAAATGTTTTTATCACTTCAACACTATCACTAATTTCATTCTAAAAGCGTGATTAGTGGATCGTTCAAAGGAGAGCATTCAACTATTCTTAGTAACCTGGATCATCATTATTACGCCTTTTTTTACGGATTTCGCTTTATGAATAAATGGTTTCAGTTTTCGCTAAGCGTCTTGTAATGTTGTTTATATGTTTCCAAACTATAGCAGCTGTGAAAATTGCAACTTTTTAATTAATCTTGGAAATCCTTGACTCTCTGCAATTAGAGTTTAAAAAGTTTTTCACAAATTAATTCCTGTATTTGTACTTAAAAGATTGTTATAGTTCATTGACGAATGAGTTCCTTGAGATTGCATTAAAATTTTACAGCTACTGGTGAACTGATAAGTATTGCATCTTTTTTGGTAGATAATGTACTTAACTGAGTCTTATATTCTCACAGCATACTAATTTAGACTGAATTATTATGATTATAAACACACTTGTGAAAGATGTCCTTGGCGCATCAAGACGCATTAGTGTTGAATATTGTAGGCATAAGAAATCCTTGTGGAAAGGTTTACAATTATGTTATAATTTTATATATGAATTCGAACTTTAATAAGCCAAATCCAGGAAGGCCAGGGGGAACAATCAAGATAACAAGATTTTCGGTTGATTATCCCTCCCGAAGGAAGTATAGAATAAAAACCGAGATTCTGTTCAGATTTAATTAAACACGACAGAGATTATTACGTTTATTAATAATGCGTTGCAAATGAAATGAGAATGATTAGAAGCAAAAAAATTCTTCATTACGCATATTTCGATGATGATATTGTAGCAAATAAAAATGATAACTCTCGATAAAGCGATATTGATATAAAATTATTTGGTTATTAGATTCTGAAGGCATATATCAGAATGATATATGTCTGAAAATGATAGTGAAATTTAACATGAAAACGATATTAGATACTTTCTGTCGCTTTCTACTTCCGGGAGCAGTCCATAATTATGACAGGCTGTAGCATAAATGAAGTATTTTCGTTTGATAATGTATTTTTAACAACAGAAGATTTAGAATTTTAGCATTTTCCTAAATTACAAATAAAAATACAATTTATATTTTCGGATTAAATTAAAAGTTTTCTAAAGCTCATATTTAAATACGAAAACAAGAATGCTGATGTGTATCTAGATGTTAGAATGACTTAGAGACCATGCAAACTGATTAGCATTTTAAGGACGAAATTCTGAGGCCATGAGCAGTGTTGTTTCGAGATATCTGACTTCGTTTCATCGAAAGAGAAAACTAAGGAATTTTCTCCATCCTTTCTTGATTTTTTTTTTTTTTTACAGGCTTCCCGGCGATTTCCTTTCCTGATAACGTCCGTAAATATTTTCACTGATAAAATGACTTAAAAATGACAATAAAATATTTCTCAAAAAAAAAATTTTTAAAAAAAAAAAAAAAAAAAAAAAGTAAATTAGTCAATAGTATCCAAGTTTTTTTTCGACATCTTGGGTCTATAGACTTTCCCCATAGACCCAAGATGTCGAACTGTACTCATTTGGCTACAACCTCCATTCGTTCGGGTGGTTTCTCGAGTGGTTTGACGCGCATCTTCGCGCAGAAGTTGATTCAAACGCTTCTCATCAAACTCATTTTGGTCGTCCGGCACGAGCAGCGTCTTCGAGGTCGAATTTAAATTTCCATTTCTGAATTTAGCAAACCAATTTCTTGCAGTTCGTTCAGGCATAGCACCTTCTCCATACATTTAACAAATCTCTCGGGCAGCTTCTGCAGCATTGGCGGCTCGATTAAACGCAAAAAGGTGTCGAAAAGGCTTTTTTTGTCTACTTGACACTCCATTTTAATGATCTGAAAATAAGAATTGTTATTGTTAATCTAGGTGCATGGGTGTTTTTATGGTTTTCATCATGTGTAATGCAAATATGAGCAAATTTCTTTAAAAAAATGCTTCGGGATTGCATCCCTCCCTTTAGGCAGATAGCCTTTATGTGCTTTTTTCGCGTTTAATTGAATATTTGTATATTTTATTAATTTATTTGACCCTAAAATTATCAGTTTGATTTGATTTTTTTACTCCGGAATATTCCTTCCAAGACTAGAAATTAGTTGTAAATTCTTTGGAATAGAATGCCTCTGTTTTGTAGGCTTTTTATTTGTCAGAAAATTTGTATTGCCAGATCATCGAAATAAACTGTTCATTAAGTTCATAATTTCATTAGGTTATTCGTGGTAATGGGTCGATTGAGCCTTATCCCATAACAGCCATGATAATTTTATTTTCAGTTCAGCCCAAGCGGAATCATCCCCTTTTCAACATTCCTTATTATTCAACTTTCGTTTTTCACCCGATCGTATAAACATAAAGGAGGGTAAGTTTATGACCGTTCTTTTTTTTTTTTTTCTCTTAAGGACCAATTTCTAATACTAGTTTCCTTTTTCTTTTGTTAGCTTGCAGTACTGTTCTGCACTGGTTACATTAGTTCTTTTAAAAAGCTATAAAGTTAATGATACTGAAACCGAGTACTGAAACCGAGTGTACTGAAACCGAGTAGGACTAAAAGGTCTTATTTTATGATAGCAAATGTTTTAGCTTAAAACATATCTATAAAAGTGGAAATACTCACTGTGCCAATCTAACAATCGCAGTGGAACTCATAATGCAGACTGTGTTATAAATGAAATGAGGTATCTATTCCGTTCGGACTGAAATAAGAATAAAATTACTGAATTTATCCAAGGGTGAAATGAGTAAAAAATATCAAGGCTGAATTGGCAACAGAAGAAATTGGCCATTCTTACAGTATGGAATTGAAGGAAGTGAACAGTAATCTTTGTTGCTCCTGTTTTGTGCTTTATATTAAGTGGTGGTGAACTGTAGCTTTGATTTATAGTTTATAATAAAGCTACTGTTCACCTTTGATGTTGATTCTACGTTACGTAAAAAGATTTCTTGTTGAATGATCCACTTTGTTTCAAGTAATTGTCAGGCTGTTTCAATGGTTTAAGGTTTCTTCTTCGATGATCAAGACTTCAAAATTTGCACTACATTGAAAGCTCACTTTGAAACTTTGAAAGCTCTAAAAACACTTTGAAAGCTCACACACTTTGAAAGCTCTAAAAATAAAAAATATTCTTCCCAAGAAAATTAAATTCTCTTCTTGTCTGACTAAACATTTATAAGGTATTTTCTCCCTCCTTCCAGCATGCCTTCGTGGTGTAACAGTAACTCACTCGGCGCCTATTCCAGAGGTCCAGGTTCGAGTCCCGGGGAGGGTATTGCTCATTTTTCGTATCTCCTGTTTTAAAATGTTAATGACTTTACAACATAATAAGATTTCATTTCCTAAAATCGTGCCAGTTAGTTCCAAGGGTTGGGATCATTCAACTCAATGTTTTTTTCATTTCAAGCTACTTAATCTCATTCTGAGCATGTGATATTTGGCCAAAGTAATTCTCCGTTATGACGTTTATGAATCAGTAGATGCTTTCATTTATGGCAGCATGGGGTCTTATATTTCTTGGATGACTGATTTATATCTCAGCACGCACTTGAAACCTTCTCCTTTTATATAAAGCTTATCATTTGGCGAAGTTTTTTGAAATCACGCAGCTCTCTACAGTAAGTGTTTATCAGATATAAAAAATTTGGGTAATTCGAGAGTGATAATGAATTTTAGTTCATTTACAGCATGAACACATTTTACGTGAGTGTTACTTTCATCAGGTATTTGGAAACCGTCAAGTAAGTTGTTATAATATGCCATAATGTTATACATCTCAGAACAACTGAATGTGCGTCTGTTTTGTGCCAAAAAAGTGTTTAAATAGGATAAGTAATAAGACAAAATATTTCAGCTGCCACTCAATTTTCAAACGAAGAAAAAAGTTGTAAAAAAATTAAAAAGTTAGCAGTGAAGATTGCCGTAGTTTTCAGAAATCTTGCCTGCTGGAAAAATTTCCGAATGGTTTAATAAAATCTGCAAAGAATCTCCTAGAAAAATTAGCGATGACAGTTCATTCAGTTAACGGACCAATGTACACAGATTTTTAAATATTTCAGTATTTCTTAAAATCGTAAATCATGGAAGACAGTGTTTCTAAAATATCGAACATTTTCCATTGAATCGTGATCAGTATTTGTCAGTAGCAGTATAAACATTGCGGATAACTTAAATACTATCGTTCGATAATACATAAGTGAAAAAAAAACTGTGTAAATTATGATAAAAATTTTTTAAAAACAGATGGATTTTCAAACCTTTTGTATCTATCATTGGACACTTAATGATTACGAGCCAAATCGTTTGTAAGTGTTATTCTTCGTGGCGTGATTTTTCTAATTCTAAGAAAATTGTATGATGACTGGTTGAATCTTTCATTCGATCACGATCTGGTTATTAGACGAAAATAAACGTCTCTTTATGAAACGATCCCTTTTCAAATGAAAGCCTGTGTCTTCCCATAGAAATAATGGGTTCATAATGTAAATAAGTTTTGAAATAAATGACGATCGAAAAATACGAGGAAACGAGAATATGTATGTGGCGTTTTCAGATTCTGTAGACTGTGGGTAACGAAAAAGTGGTAAAAAGGAATTGGATTGTTGATTTATCTACTTATCTTTAAGTACAGGGTGTAATCCACTTCCTCATTCTTCTTAAGTGGCCTGGGTATTTCAGTAGTAACTGTTCTTCAGACGGCGCGATCTTGAGAAGCATGGGAAACATTGTCCATCCTTTTCTGTCTTAAAGGAACATTGTTTAAAAGATGGGTTGCTTGCCTAGTGATAGCTAGTATTGTAAGAAATTTTGCATGAAAATCTATTTTTAATCCCCAGTAGAGGGCTTAAATGCTTCATGAATGTTTTTGGATTTGGCAACGCTAGTTGAATCTTTAATTCGTTGTAAACTAACAGTGAATCATAAAATTCAACGGCAGGCTTACAAGAGTCGTAACTAATTTAAAACACTAAATGAAATAAAAGTAACATATCTGGAATTTTCTGTTTGTGTTCTAATATTATGTATAAAAACAAGTTTGTTCAGAGTTCAAGAAGCTAATATCTATGAACATAAATATATATATATATTTAAAAAAAAAAACTAGCTACATAAAAATATTCGGCCACCTAACCAAATGCAAATTTTTGCATTTAGTAATCAATATGGGCGATAAGTTTTGTAATTGTATAATTAATCATTTATTTGATGTTAACTTCAAGGAGATGCGCTTGTCGCATAGGAAATGTATCATCAAAAGTGCTCCCGTCCAGCCTTTTTTAACACGATCTGATCAACATGAGATCAAGCTGTGGTATTCGAGTTTCCGAGCTCTAAACCTGGCCTTTAAGAGCAGGGCAGCCAAGAACAGCGAAAGGACCAGGCACCAGCAAACAGGACAGGGGCTCGAATGTTGGTTTGCTTCGTGTGAATTAAGTATCTTTATCCTTATCGCAAAAGTGCACCTTTGACATAGTTTCAAATACCTGAACTCTTCCGTGAAGCCCCTGATTAGCTGTCTGGATTGCTAGAACTTCAAATTTAATTTGAAGAAGTGATTCTTTTAGATTAAAAAAAACTGACAACATGAAAAAGCTTCGAAATATTTGAACAGCTAGCTGCACTCATACTCTTCACCAGTGTGCAGATCACTTAAACAATGCGAAAAATTCAGCGTTTCAACAGCTATGCCAACATCGAATTGTGTGTAACATCTGTAATTTTCGCTGAATTCAAAAAGAAAGCGATGTCTGTGCAAAACGTACACATTAAAATCTCCATTATATATAACGCCCTGTTCCTTCAAGAAACTCTCTTCATGAAACGGGGGTCATGGTTCTGAAGCCCTAGTGATCTCTCCTCCTTTCGTTTTCAGATATCCTTATCTGTTCTTATTTTCCACCATTGCGGTTTTCGTCTTCGGAGGTTGTGGCTCAAAGTGAGATGTTACATCCCTTTGTTTCTATACTGGTGGGAAAAATTAAGAGATGGAAAACGTTTTCCCACATTCCTCCTAAAATACCAAACAAAACCTGGATAGTTGATGGCCATATAATATCACTTTGGCGCTGAGATGAGTTTATTTGTTTCTGTGTCCGCCGCTACGCCAGCAGGAGGTATAAAAGTGAGTGTCGAGCTGCTCAGCTCATTCGCACTGCAAGAAGATAATTCTTGAATAATCTTGCTGTTTTTTAACTGAAATGAGTATGCATCATCACTTTAACAAAGGTACGAGATGGAGAATCATGGGTGAGCTTGAGGCTGAGCAACCCCAAGCTTAGGTTGCAAAAGAACTTAATGTAACACAAAGTGTCATCTCTAATTTTTAGAATCACTTTAAAATCAGCAGGACAGTGTACAAAAGACCAGAATAACATCACCTGAGAAACCCGGCGATCAATGACGACCGGTATTTGCTATTTTCTGCCAAGCACTAGAGGACGTATACAGCCACACAACTGTCTTGTGACCTCGCTACTGCCACATGAACATCAATTTCAAGGAAAACAGTTACCAGAAACCTCCATGAGACAGAACTGTATGCCAGAGAGCCCGCTATTTGCGTCCCACTTACTCCTTTCCACAAAAGAGAAGGCTTACAATGATGCATACAACACCAACACTAGACACAGCTTCAGGGGCTAATGTTCTCATCATGAATGAGTCCATGTTCAGTCTACAACCTGATTCTTGGTGATATCCATGTGTTTGACACTGGTTCTGTGAATGTCCAGAGGTACAGGCAGAAGATCCTAAAGCCTTGTGTCGACTTTTCAGGGGAGCTATTGGCCCTGAGTTCGTTTTTATGGAGAACAATGCATGCCCACATAGGGCCCACATGGTTGATGACTATTTGTAAAGCGAGGATATTCACCGAATGGATTGGCCAGCCAAATCTCCTGACCTTAATCCTATTGAACATGCTTGGGATGCTCCTGAGAGCATCCCAAGCATGTTCTCCTCCAATACACCAACCCCCACCTAGAATCATTCAGGAGTTAAAAACTGCTCTATTGGAGGAGTGGGTGCGACTTCCACAGGCACTCCTGAACTCTCTCGTTAACAGCATGGCTACGCTTTGTGCATGCTGTCTGTCTGTCAGAGGTGACCACACACCATACTAGCCCCATTTTCACTGCCATCTTTCAACCTCAAATTTGGACAAATTGGATTCTTAGCTATATCTGATGCTATTGAATGACATTTTCACTGTTGTTTTGTGACATTATTGTCATACAGTAAGCTATATCCGTACCTAATTTTATTTTTTTTCTAGCCAATATTTCTCGAGATATTTGGGAAAAAGTGTTCCATCTCAATTTTGTCCACCAGTGTAGTTTCTCATAGAAAGAAAACTACTTTTGCGTTTTCCGTGCGTGGTGACCCGTATGGCTGGAAAGAAGGGGTTGTCCCCAAAACTTTGCTTTGTTCTCTGCTTCAGTCAAAACGGGAGGCATTTGGCTGTCTCCGCTAGTGTCAATCTCCTGGTCACTAGTCCTTGTGTCAGTGGCATGAGGATAACATTTCGAGAAAGCCGACTGTGGGGTTCCATTTTATGTATAGACCTGGTTTATCCCTGTCCCGGGAATCTAAGTCACCATTTGGATTCCGTGGTGGGTGGGGCCGTCGGGTTCGCATTTTTCTTTTCTTCTAAAAGGGGAAATTTAAATTCAACTAGTCAACTGAAAATCCTTCCTTATCAAAAAAGATAAATGTAAATGCAAGCGAAGACAAAAATATATCTTGATTTCCCGTTATTTGTAATTCATTAGGTGGCTATAAAAAGTAACACCTTTCCTCATACAAAAAGACATACAAACAACCATAAGTGAACCCAAGAAAATTAAAAGACTGCGGTCTGGAAACCTTACTACTGCTTAGAACCGTCGTTTCCGTTGGGACGAGAGCAGTTGTGTGTCCATTACTGTATAATTTAATGTCCCAACCTGATCATTTTAATAATCTCTGTACTTTTGATTGGCTGTTATAATTTATTATTTGCAGGAAGGCGGCTTTGCTTACTTGCTTTTCCTGCAAGAGGCCAGTCACTGATAGAAGGTACTTCATATCATAATATGGAAGCAAAAGCAGTAAAGCATCTTCATATCCTGTCTTTGGCAATCTAGAAATTCAGCTTCTAGATGTGTTTTCCACTATCTTGATTAAAAACACTAACGATGTAGTATATATACAACTCTTTCTTGAGCACAGGCAAGAACACAGCGGTTTGATTCTGATATGTACAGATGATTAAAAAACATGGTCATGGAAGCACTTTTTTGTGATTGGAAATCATGCGGAGGGTAGATAACTATAGGATGCTTCCTCTGTGTTTACTGAAGTAACTGCAGTGTATCATTCTCTTAAATTTATATTTAAGCTTTTCTAAAAAAAGGTTTATAATTTATAGTGACTTGTTTAGTGCATTAAAAGATTTAGGAAGTTTTTCTGATACACAGAATGCTGTAATTAGAGAAGTTCTACGATTACATCAAAAATTGAGGAAGTCTGCTTTCCATATTCTACTGGATTCTTGGAGATGTTAGAATAAACGGGAATGAGGTGGTAGAAATCTCAGCGAAGTTCGCTGTTGTACTATCGAGTCGAGTTGTTCTTTTAGTGACATTAAAATGGCCATCAACAGTAAAGTTCTGAGGAAATGGCAATTACTGCGGAACAAGCTTATAAATAATAAATTGAGGAGTGTAAAGCCTAAGGTAAAATATTGAGAGGGAAACTTAATAGGAAAGGGAAAGTCCTGTTAACTCACGTAAGAAACTGCCACTCTCCAGTAACGCTAATTTACTTTTTCATGCCGAGAGTGAAACTTTGTGTTCTGATTGTAATGCTGTACTGTTGAGGCGGTACATTTTGATTGAGTTTCCTAATTTCAATAGTCTTCGTGTGAAGTATTTTAATGGTCCTGACATAAGTCTTGACAGTTTACTTGGAAAAGATGTGAATTTTAATTAGTCTTAATATAAGGGAGTGGGTGTTTATTGCGTAATCTGAAAGGATTTTAAATATTCTATTCGTTCAGATTTACCATGGACATTCCCCATTTTCTTTTCATTTATTCGCTACAGAAATAGGCAATAGGTATGCTATAGTAGTGATGAACGCGTTTAGGAGACTGTTTAAAACAGTAAATAAAACCCTTCTCAAAGGCATTCCTTCTTTATTTCTTTTTTACGTACTTTGTCGTATTCAAGCAAACGAGCAGAAAGAAACGTAATAAAAAAGAAATAAACTGAATAGTTTTTAACTGTCAAAAAGACAACAAGAACTTTCAGCATCACTGACCTTTTAAAAATGATTTTGCTATTTGACTTGTCTGTTAGACACATCTAGTTAGACTTGGCCCCTGCGGAAAGACCTTGTTAGCCTAGATCCTTTTCCGCTAGAACGTCGTCAACAGTCACACATTCTGCGGTGGTTTCGGATCAGGTGAGAACAACGGAGTGTTTAACGTTTGAAAGTATTCCCATTTAATAGTTAGAAATTAAATTACTTGCGTAATTTCCATGCTTATCTTTGTAAAAATAAAAGTGATTCATTTATTTGACTTTTACTTTTGAATATTTAATGTATGACGAAAAAAATAGCAGCGATAGCATGGGTTTTATTGTTTCAAAGTAGCATGTTATGATAAGAATCAGTAGGCAATCATTTTTAGAACATTTGGATTATTCTTAAAGCTGAAGCAGACTTCACATGCAAATAATCATCCGAAGCTGCAGGGGATAAATGCCAGACCCAAAACGACGTAATAGGTGCTTTGGAAGAAATGAGATAAAATGAATCGCCTCTTAATTGGGTATAAGCATCTTTTACACCGGGATGCTGTCCACAAAATTGTTTTGATGATGCTTTTTAAGGAAGGGAGGAAGATATTCAGAACAGCTTAATAAGTTCGTTTTTCATACATTGAAATAAACATTTCTTAGCAAGCTTAATAATACACGCAAAAGCAACAGACATTAGTATTTTTACAGTGTATTAATATTTGTTACTAATATTCTGTATAATACTTGTCAAAGTTGAGATGCACACATAGTCCAACATCTGAGATGAGGCACTGGTATCGTGATTCGTTCCTATTAGTTTTTGCATTTATCACGTAATTTCTCAATATTTTTTTCTTTTTGTCTTATCATTGTGTAAAGTGAGGAGAAGTGCCTTGTTAAAACTCAACGAATTAGTGTTATTTCTTAATTTATTGCAGTTGTTTGTGATCTTCGATTGCTGATAACGCACTAGAATTTGCCGAATCAGTTTGAGATATTTTGCTACTGATATATTTTAACCTGAATAAGAGATAATGTTCCAGATACGTAGGTCCAATAAGTAAACGACATATTTTTTAAGCAATTTGAAATGTTTTCTTGTGAATAATTAACATTTATAACCATGTCCAACCATTCCTCTCAATGAGGAGTGGAAAGTCGTTCCGCCTTTTTTTAATTTACTACTGATTTGGTATCACCTCACCATCTTTTTTTTATGTGCTACAAGCGTTGGTGCCATTTTTGCGTAGAAAAGTACAAGAAAAGCTGAACTTGGGTTTAAATTATGGACAATATATTGCCTGTAGCTAAGTAAGGTTTTAATAAACTGCGCAATTAGTATAGTCCTTGACTGACTATTTATCTTCACTTTCGCAGCTGATACTACGAACCATCCATCATAAAACTATAAAATACTGTAGAAATTCTGAATGTTATATAAAAACCAAGAATTTGATCCGAGCGATTAGTGGTCATCTATCGTATGTACGAAGACATCTTGCGATTGACAACTGTAGTTCCTTGTCATAGCGAAAGGGTTGAAAACTCGAGGACATTTAATACAGTTCCTTTCTTTCCCTCGGGTTATTTTATACTGGTTAAGTTACGCTAGAAATTTGTATTAGTCTCTTTTGTAAAGACTATTAGAAGCTCAAAAACTTACGCTAGCTTTGTGATAGCCATTGTGGGGACATTTTGCTAATTATTGCCATTTTTTGTGCTGATTTACCAACTTTCAGGATAAAGGACATAATTTTATCTCTTTTTGAAAATTAGACATGCCCTTGATATTATTAACCGCATTCTCTTTCAAAAGAAGACAGTTTCTTGGCATTTTTTGCCGCAGATTTAATTCCATGGACAACCTATTTAGCATATGGACATTTTGTACAGAAACTGGAAATTTTTTCCTCCCGGAACAAACGCACGTCGCTCTTTGAAAATTAAGTAAATAGGAGCATGAACAGAAAGACGGCATTGAATAAAGCCGATTTACAGTCCCCTTGAAGTTATAGAAATGCTGTTTATAATTATAGAAATATTTATTGTTTAATATTTAATTAAAATGGAGGAATAAACCATTAATATGAATTTTAAAGGGATTTCTTTTTAAAATCCATGTTCTTGATTTTGAACATTGCTCAATTTTTCCATTCTTAATATTTGTAGTCCCAGTACATAGAAAGCTCTACTCCTGATAAAAATTCATGGTAAGCTCTACTCCTGATAAAAATTCATGGTAAGCTCTACTCCTGATGAAAATTTACCTGTACTAAAACTGCTACATGCTGATTTTTCAAAGGATAATGTAATGTGTCCAAATTTTGCGAGTATAGCTTGTGAAGTGTTTGAAGAAAAATTTCCCAATTATCCGTAAGGATCTGAAGATTCTAAAATGGAAAGTAGTTGAATTTCAGAAGTTTAAAAAGTGTAAAATAAAAAGTAATAAAAATAATTATAATACAACCGAAATTCAGTTTACTTATTCAAGCTTTTTTCTAACTTGCCTGTATAAGTATGTTGTCGGTTCACTCAAATGAAATGTTCTATCAACAACTATATTTTCGGCATTACTTTGTTCTTTTGCGAAAAATTCATTAATCGTTTGACAACACTTTCGATCTCAGAGTGCACGCGATATACCTGGAAAATTCTAACTCTCTGCTCACATTTGCCTATGCAAAATGTAAGGAGGGAAAAATTAAGAATGTGCGAGGCATTTTCTAACTTTGCGCGCAACGACCTTGAACATTTTCGACGCGCTCTGCGTTGTAATTGATATATTTGTGTTAAATAGAAAACAATAAAATATTTTCTTATGCTGATTATTTTTCTGTTTGTTAGAATAAAGCCATGCGGTTATAGTTGTCAGCTAATTTTATATTCGCAAAGTCCTAGGAATCCGCCATTATTTCATTTGGACTAGAAAAGCATGTGGCGTTATTTTTTGAGGAACAGTATTTGCTTTCCGAACAACTGGGAGGTGTCATTAATAGGACTTCCATTTGTAATTGTTGATGTGTGTTATTGGTTTAAAATGGTTCCAGAGCACGTGTTCAAATTCATTCTCATGATCTTGATTGATACGATTCAAAAAAAAATTTTTTTTACATTAATAATTTTTGAATGAACCCTTTTTTTGTTCATTTCCGAAATTTAGGGTAAACAACGTTTTTGAATATATAGATAGAGTGATATTTTTGAGTGTATAAAAATTGCTGCATACAAATAGAAACAAATACGACGAACTATTTATATTCCTACGCTTAACTCAAGATAGTAACCAACAACCTATTGGAAATAATAAATTAAATCAATGGTAGTAAGTCTTCCAGAAAAGTTTTACATAGCTGTTGCACGTCGGCGAAAGATAGGTTAAAAATATAAACCAACGCCCAAATAATTTGACTTTTCAGTAGAGAATACGTTTACATCGAACTGTGATGCTGCGCTAACAACATCGTGGCGCCCCCATTACGAGGTAATTTAGGAATTCCGTGGCTAGCTTTTTCCATTCTTCTTTTATAGCATGGATGAGGCCTTTTTCTGGCAAAAGATTGCGATGTTTAGTTAGACTCCACAGAATGCCCTTATATGCTGGGGAGCATGCAGGCCATTCGATTCGATGATAATATTCATTCACGAAGAAGTTCTGAATTACTGTGATTCGATGAGGCGTGGCGTTATCATCTATTCATTAAAAAAAAAAAAGTCATTCAATAACCTCTTCACAATAGTAGTCGACGATCATTGTCATGTTGTCTAGCACTTGTAAGTTCAATTCCATCAGTCATGATGTCGCCTCACATCATTAGTATAACTATACCTTCCTTGTGATCTTAACGGCTGGAACATTTTCCAACTTTCAGGCAAAATTAAATTGACATTTAGAATCCGATTGTAGACTGAATCGTCTTTAAAAATGTTGCCGCTAAACAGCAGTCTTGTTTAGCATTTTCTAGACTTTACAGAGGTCGCGATTATTCGAGACGGTGTTGTCTTATACAGTCATGGTCGAAGTATAAACACCTATAATGTTTTGATAATATATTTCGCTTGTTTGAAACGCTGCCTCAAACTTGGGGGGTGATGTGATACTTTTGCACATGACAGTTTCGCACAAGTAACATTTGAGCACATCATCTCTGCGAGGATATGAACTTTTCTAACAGGTGTAACCAAATATGGACAGCAAGTGACACTTCTGCCCAGTCTGTCAGTAACAATTAACTTCATTCTTATGTCTCAAAATTTATTGACATGATTGTTGCCTTATGATGCTTTATGATTTATCGACATGATTTTTCTTAAACAGTGTCCATTTCTGCTCTGATAGTTATTACGACTGTTAGTATTAATAGTTTTTTTCTCCCGAGTTCTTTTTAGAACATAGGCGGAAAATGAATTGCACCCATATTGAAACATCTAAAGGCAAACTTTGCGACATATCTCGGTGTCAATGCAGATTCTAAAGTGAGGACGTGAACCGCATTAAAAGCGAACCGCATTAAAGCCGAAGCAGAAGTTAAAGAAATTCAGTTGTCGAATGTGTATATAAACAAGCAAGAAAAGAATATGGCTGGATATCAAAAATTTTCAATATTGAAATTAATATGCTTCTCGAAGAAGGTTATGACTTTCTAGTCAAATACCGCTGCCGCAAAGTCATCTTTCTGTAACATAAGGAGGAAAGCTTAAAGTTTAACACTGAAAACAGATAGCGCGAGTGATTTAATCGTTCTTAATGATTTTGTTAGCTTTCCTTTCTACGACTAAAAGAAATAGGTAGAATTCGCATCTTTAGCACAGAAAGGGGAGGACAGGTTTTGAAGTATATAGCACAAATTTCTTCATGGATGGGACATTCAAAAGCAGTTGCTAACGGTTTTCTTATTTGTATTCCTTGCACGCACTTTTAGGTATCTCAGTGAGCGAACATAAAATGATGACCGTAGTATATGCTCTGATGCCCCGTAGAAAAAGGAAGTGTTGTTTTAAAATTTTTGAAATAGTAAAGAAAGACGTTGGGTGGAATCCGGAAGGCGTTATAAAAGATTTTGAGCAAGTAGCAATTAATGCAATTAAGATGCTTATTTCCCACAACTGTCAAAGGAGGCAATTACATTTTACGCAAGCACTTTGGCGATCCAAGACATTGGCTTGAGAAATCTGTATAGAATAGAAGAACATAGGAACCTAAGTTTAGAGAATCCGTTGACTGTTTTGTTAGTCAGTGACTGAATAACGAAAATATTCCCGGGGAATTTGAGAATTGTTATAAACAGAAACGTAGAATAAATAATATTGTAGAATCACAGTCTGAGGGACATCATCCGTCATTCAAGGAACTAATCAAAATATTCACAAAAGCTTCAAAATTGAATGCCAACAAATCAGTAGTGCAGATCTAAATTTTTCTGGAAAGAAACGACACCAGAATACATTCGGGTTGATAAGAAGCTCGAAAACTTCATAATTAATTCAGGGAGCACTGAATGATATCAAAATGAGCCTAAAAGCTCTAGCATTCATCTCAGAACTGGCTTGGAGCTAAGAATATGTAAGAATATCTTGTTTCTTTTCCCTGAAAGATACTGAAAGAAGGTAAAAACCTGAAGAGTTCTTATTAGTTTTGCAATAGACTTAATTTTTTTATACAGTTGTAACCGAGTCAGTGCAGTTGTTTATCAATCAACAACAATTATATGCATGAAATGTAGAATTAAAAATGTAATTTCTTCCAATTGTATAAAAATCATTTCTTTTGAATGGGCCATTCTGTGGTATTTATATGTCATGATTAATTTTGGAATTATTTAAAAAAATTGTTATCTCGATCATTTTAAATAATTTAATAATGTGTGATTTTAAATGAAAAAAAATAGTATTTTTTAAAAATGTTCTCAGTAATTTAAAAAGTCCAGTATCTGATTTTTAAACAGAAACTTAAAAAACTAAAATTCTATGGATTGAAATAGGATTTGGAGGCCCTCTTGAAAGTGGAAACCGGAATATATGCTTTGTGTGCTCTTATGGAAACCAGGCTGTGCTCATGATTTCAGAAAACATTTAAAACTTTTTTTTCACCGGCAAAGTACAGAATGCTTTGATAATTTTTAAACATACCCGTATATTGGACTATCCGAGACTATCCGTATATCCGAGACTTGGATGTAGAGTGAAAGGAAATTACAAATGTTTGCAAGGCATATTTAAGGGGTCAAATGCATTTAAGGAGACTATGAAACGCAATTTTGTAGCTTTTGCAATTTAAAGCGTCAGACGGTTTGTTTATATTTACATTTCAGCGGACTGGCGAATTAAAATTCCAAGAAATTTTGATTAATTGTGTAACCACTGTGTCTGTATAGAAATGGCCAATTAATATGCTTCTGGCTTTTGTAAAATTGTAATAAAATTTGAAATCATATGAAATTTTCGATTCTTCACATTTTATTCTTTCAATTAAATTTATGATAATTGTGTATGTAATTACCTATCCCTGAACAGGGAACGCCATGTGCCGCCTGACGTGCCATTTCCGCACATATTTCATTAAAAAGCCTGTTTATTTAAGTCTCCCTGTACCTAACTTAACATTAATCACTTTATCATTATTAAACTAGTAAGTTTGTTAACACTGGTGAGAAACGTACTGTCATAATTTCGAGTCGGTCGAGGATCTTTTTGCGGCATCGATGCTAACGGTTCTTATAACTGGATAGTTGCGCGGCCGCAGGAATTCACAACGTGGTGGATAGTGATTTAGTAGCATAATGCTGCGCCAAAAATAGAAAGTTTAAGCTACAGATGTTTTTAATATAAAAAAAAAAACTAATTGAATCGAAATTAAATTCTTAAGGTGCAAAGAACGGCATTAAAAACTTGCAAAGGGAAGTTTTTAAATTTTTTTTTATTTTTAATTGAATATCAATGAATGATTATCCATTCGTTTATTTACATAATTAAATTTAATGTAAAAAAGTGCAGCAGTGTGTTATAATCCTTTAAAAAAAAAGGATTTCGTTCTGAGTTATTTCTGTAAATGAAATCATCATCCTCGCTATTTCTCCCGATGCATTAATTATTTAACTAATTACTGCGCTGTGTTTCCATTTTAATTAGTCTTATTTTAAAATATGTGGATTTTTCGGTTGGAAAGCTTATCTAGTGCTATTCAGAAGGGAGAGATTTAATTGTAAATCTTTATTTTCAGTACTTTTCTCCTTAGCAGCGAATAAACGTTGAACTGATTGAGCTTCAATTTTTCTTTCATTAAAAATTGTGGTTTTCTGATTGAAATGTTTACCTAACTAGATTTTTTTTTTGTTAAATTATACGTTGCATAGTTTTAAATAATTTTCTTTTAGCGATCTCTCCCCCCCTCTTGTGATAATAAATTAAGAGAATTAAAAAACGAAAGTGATTGTTTCTGTCTTAGTGAGCATGATAGAGGTTCCTCCATTGGACCCTCCTACCAAAAGAACTTTTCTCCGTCTTTCTCTTTATTTAGTTATGTATAGTTTATTCATTTCTGTGTGTTTTATATTTATTTCTGTGCTAGAAAGACAGCTTTTCTTCATCATTCTCGGATAACCTCAGGTCTACCCCAAAACTTTTCTCTGCAAAAACTCTTTAACATCTTCAAGACAACACAGAAATGAACCTAATTCGGATTCTGAAATGAAATGTAACAGCTAACCATTCGTCTATGAGAAGAATATTGTTCTAAAAATGCTACATGCGAAAATATTTCGATGAGAAGGAATGTCCTTATCTGTAGCATCCAAGATCATATAAAGGTACTGAGTCGCACTTCCCAATTTTTTTTGTTTTAGGGAAGGAAGCGCAAGGCTATTTGTTATGGGCTTCGTCCAGGAGACGAATGGGTAGCATTCTAGGGTTAATAAAGAAAGGTAACACACAAAACGTTAAAAAAAAGCTCATTTGCACGTAATTTAAAATTTGAAACATTTCAGTTTTTTTTTCCCCTTCTTCTTTGCGATTTTAATCGGGTAATTTTGCTGCTTTATTTAGAAACGGCGTTTGAGGAGTGATTTAAGTTCATGATTTCATTATTAGCTCATCTCATTAAAACCGATTGTTGCTAATCGTGCGAAGCAAAAGCTCTTTTTTTTAAATCTTGCTAATTATAGCTGCATTATTTGCTTACCATTGTAATACCGTTAGCCACTGGAAGGCAGTGTTTCTTTTGTTGATTTCTGAAAGATTTAGAATATTGGCCGTTTGAATCGTAACTTCCATGTTATAGTTTCATAGTTATTTAAAAACTCTTCCCTCCAACAGTTATTTTACGAGCATTTACACAATTTGGTGTAATTAATGAAAAGATGTTTCCTAAAATCGAATATTATGTAGTTGCCTACCTAATTTTTATAGTTTTCTCTGATTACAGTGATGTTAATTATGTTGTTTTAAATTTATTATTTCGGTTATTTTTTACTACATTTAGAATAGTCATAGACTATCAACTTATTGAGGTGTCTTTCCTTTTTTAAACGTACTTGGAACAACACAGTTTCCTTTTTCTCTTGTGCCTTGAGGGAAATCATTAGAGGGGAAGCAGTATTAAATCGCTTCGACTGATATTGATAGGTACATTCCGCTCTTTACTTTTAAAATCATTATCGGCTGTCCTAATTTCTTTTTTTGAAAATGTGCTGCTATTAGAGGTATCGATGTTTTTACCCATCACTGAAAGCCTTGAATTGTGTTTACGCTTCCTCATTTTATGAAATTCTGTCTGAGATTTTATTAATTTACAAATAGTTTGGTGACTCGAAGATTGAACTGATTTCAAAAATTCATTAAAAGAAAAGAAGATACAGATGTTACAGTTCGTATTTTTCGATATAGTTTGGTTGCTTTAACGGTATGAAGCTATGATTCTGATACCTTTTCCCGTTAGTTTAAAAACTTCTCAAATTTCTTAGAAAAATCATTATAGATAACATTTTGCAAAGAAATCCTTTCACTGTGTATAATTAAGGGAATGTGAAATGCATTTTGTTTTCCACCCCCCAGAGCTAAAAATTATGCATGTTATTTACTAATCAGTTACTTGTTTTGGCACCTCTCTGGATGGAGGATATGCACTTAAGGATAACCACTGACTATTATTTGTTGTTTGTTACAATGCCTCAATCCGAGTGGTAACAGCGAAATTAAAAGATTTATATCAGGGTTATTGGGAAGTAAGGATTTGGCTTGCTGAATTCGTGTGCTTGTTATTTTGCGAATGAAATTTTTACACATTATTATAATTTTTATACCATGCCTTAACTTTCCCAATTTCACTGACTTAACGTTTCATTAATTTTTTTGATAGGTTAAGTCATGTCAGAAGTTCTTATTCTCTTTATCGTGATTAATAAGATTCATGTATGTTGAAATGCTGCCGAAGCCAGTCGGAAGATTTTTGTTTTACCCAGGTACTAAGACTAATTTAAGAAGTCTGGAAGTAGAAATTCAAAAATCTTTAGAAAAAGTCTAAAAGTGAGTAAACAAGTGGTGTGGTAGATAATGAATTGAAAAATAAAGAATCAAATCGGCATATTTCCAGCAGATAAGTTTGTGCATAGCAACCGCAATAGATGATTTGAAATTAATAGGAAATTTTGCTTATGCTGATGTTTGTGTTCAGATGGGAATTTCCGCAACTGCTATCGATTTGCTGTTCTTTGTTCACAAAAAATGACGGAGTGAAATTCTTAGGCGAATTGTGAATGGAGACAAAAAAGGTTTATTTATGCTAATGATTTTAGGGAGGGGAGAAGACACTGTTTGAGCCTAAATGAAAAGCCGAATCACACAACAAAATCAGTATTTCATCCAAAGAAGGTATTCCGCGAAGGTCTGCAGTTTTATTTCAGAAAAGGCTGAGAGACTATCGAAAGCTTGCAAAAGGCACGCAGCTTTAAGCAGGATTATCTAAGTATATAAAGCATTCTTATATACTGTAAAAAAAATAGAATACTTTATACTATATAAAAAATAGGAAGCAGTTTCTATAGAAATTATATTATTGAAAAAAGTGTTTTTGCAGGCTGCTATTTTTTCATATCTCGCTAAGAAGATCTTTTTGGAAGAAATTGTTATTTTACAAAAAAATTTAATTAATCACAAGATAATAAATAATAGTAAATAGTTTAAGCCGAACGCTGATATTAAACCATTTCTCCTTAGCTCACCAGCAGTATCGTCAAAGTTGCCGAAATCACTTTCACTCTCCCTCGGACTTTCGAGGAAGTGTACCCATAGGTGTTTTCCATCAACATTGGAGCGAAGCTTTCGAATTCATGATTATTAATAAAACACAATCCATTGGATATGCAAGCTTAGCGGATGGTTTTATTTGGCTGCTTTTCTTGAATGGCTGTTTTCAGTTCATTGACTGTTACCGGTTTTGTACCATAACTGATCTTGCCGCGTTTTCGAAAAATTGAGTATCTTTGAAATCTTCAGACAGGGAGTATTCAATGCCTGCTTCTTCAGTCATTTCATTTGTCCGAAGATTTTTCTGTACGCCTTGCATTTCAATTGTAGGGAGAAAAAGTTTCATTTTGCTAGAAATAATAGTGCATATATTGCGTGTTCTTGAAATTAAATGTATTTCCGTATTTGGGATTATCTAGTAAATATTTTTCGAAAAATGGAAACCGCTGGTCTTTTGTAAATTAATTCAAAACGTGAATTTCTCCATAAATAATATATTATCTTTAGATTTTAAATGTTTATTAATTTTAAATTAAAATAATTAATTTTAAAAGATTTCCTTTTTAAGTGACACCTTTGCTAGTGATAAATTCTTAGCAATATAAGAGAGGTTGAACATTTCAAAATGCCGAAGATATGTGCAGTTATTGTTACTGTTTTTAATAATGTGATTGCTTTCATTGTATTTGTCATCTCTGAATGCAAAAACTTTATAATGCTAAGAATATACTACCACAAAAATAATAATAATAATGTGTGCGGAAAAACAGAAAGGCCGAAGCTTTTGAATGCAAATGCTTTATGTAAAATGCTAAAAATATATTACAAAAAGAAATGGTTTGTCAAGTTGCACGGCAAAAAGGCACGAAGCCATGAAATTTACCACACATATATTTTCTTTTTGGGGTTGATCATACGTATGCCCCCCCCCCCATGTTTTAATGAGATGTTTTTGTATAATGTTGAAGCGATTTTTACGGATTTTTCTAACATATCATTGCGTTGCGTTGAGCAACGATATGTTAGGAACTAGTCATCGCGCAAATTTAATTCCTACACCTTTAGATAGATCAGAAAGTAATTTTCAAAACAAATTCAAAATCCTGAAAATATTCGTATTCCCATATTTAAAATCTCTTATTTTAAACTTCATTTACTGAATTAGACAAATTTTGTAAACCAGATTCCAAACAGTTTTTTTTTCCTTGTAATAATTATTATATAACAGTTTTAAATTTAGATTTTATACTGTGCGAAATGTTCTTGCTTTATGAGTTAATCTTTTGTCGTTTTTTAAGACAATAACGATTTAAAAAAAAAGTGCCTTAAACGATACGATTTCCGGATCTCCTTGAAAATATACCGCGGTACGATTTTACAATGTAGAAGTTTACTTATTTCCGATATCATGTGATTACTTTCGGGAAACCTTTCGAGCACCAGACGTCATGTACTTGGCAATTTATGGTTTGTATGGTTAATTTCTTTATTGTCCCTCTCTGTGCTTTGTCCCTGATAGTTCAGAGATTTTTTCGTCTTTAAGTTTGCAGTACATTAATAGACTAGAGATCATTTTTTACGATTAAATGCCTTTTTTTCCAGAATTGCTGATTAATTTTTTTTTTGAATGTTCAGATTATATAGAATTTTATCAGACATTTTGGTCTCAAGATTTCAGTTTTCCTTGATGTAAAGTATTTATTAATTAATGAAAGTATTCTGTCAGTTAAACTTCGTAACAGTTGATGAATACACAACTTCAACAGTTCTTTTTAAAAACTGTTGTTCAGCTGCTCTGAATATTTGAAGATCTCCATCCATTTCGTATTAGAATCGCTTCTAACTTTAATCCACTCCTGTCATTTTCTTCTGTGATAAATTGTTTTAAATATGAAACTGCATCAAAAATGTGCCGTGAGCTTCATTTAATTTTTTTTTGTAAAATTCAAAATCGCTGAAAATTCTTGTCCCCCCCCGAAATCTTTCGGGAATCAGGTAGTGTAAAATAAGTAATAAATTAAGAAAAATGCTAATATATATTTAGTGTTATATATTTTATGTGAGTTTAGAAAGCGCAAAACTTATGACATTAAAGATTTCAATAGGTAGCATTTAGGAGGCCATTACTTCAAAACTGGCTGTTAAATGATTCTTAAAAAATAGGCCCCTCTTAATGAGGTATGTATTCTCATCAGCGTGCATTCATATTGATTTGAGATTATTCAAATAAAGTGTGTTTCTTTAATGGCAGTTTCAGATCAGAAAATCTGCAGTTTAATTTCTTATTTAACTTTCAACTTTTTATGACAAAAATAGTAAAAGAATATTGATTCTGCGATTTTCTATTTGGTGAAAGCGTTATATTGCTATTTATGAAATTGCGATTAATATTTAGGATCTGTTTTAAGTTATGTTACTCTATCAGATACTGTTTTGCAAACTGTTGCCATTTCATGCGCTGTGGAATTTTTTAAATTTGTGTTTCACATTATAATATTACATTGCTTGTAATGAACCAGTGATATAAAACGATATTTATATACTTCTCTATAGAATTATTAATGTTCATGCTAACAACGCGTTTAACTTGGCATAACCCACCGGTGGTTCGCATGTATCTATGCTAGGTGACATGACAAATCAGTGAGTCACAGTTATCCAGCATCGGTCGACGCCGTATTCCAGGTTTGCATCAGTCGGCCGTAGGTTATGCATTTTAATTTTTTAGAAAAGAAATTAATATCGAATGTAGATCATAGATGAAAGAATGACTTGTTACGGCATTTATTTTTTGAAAAGATAAAATTAACCGATAAATGATGCAAAAATTATAACGTTCAGTTTTCTACTCTGTGTTGGTTAAAAGCGTTCTTTGATTATACTTGTAAGAGATCTTTATTGTTAATGGTTAGAAATAAAAGTAATCAATAAAGTATCAGATTTTATCAAACGATTTTATTCCCAATTTGGCCAGAACCGGAAATAGCTTTTGATCATGATTTCCCTATCAGCCTTCGTTTTTCACCCTTTCATATAAACGTAGCGGAGGATGAGTTAATAACATTTCATCCTCCATTCGTTATACCAAAAAACAGTGACTTAATTCGCATTAGTCTATTTTCGCATTTATCTTTCTTAAAGACCATTTTCTGGCAACAGCTTTATTTCATCATCTTTTTTCTTTTGTTAGCTTGTTTCAGTATACTGTATTGGTTTTGTTAGGAGTTCTTTCAAGAAGGTTTTAGAAAAATGGAATATTATTGAAGCTCAGAAGGGCCGAAAAACCCTAGTTTATGATGACAGAATTTTTCGATTGAAACACATATGAAAATGAAATTGCGATGTGAAAGTTTTTTAATAAGTACAGACGAGACAGTTATTGATCAGAAAAGCCATGTATGCATAAGAGATGAAGCAAAAATTGAAGTAGAGAAGCATAAAATGAGTTGTTCTAAAAGATGTCTGAAAGAATCAATAGCTATTCCCACGGTATAAAAAGAAACCTTTACCAAAGTTTTACATTTCATTACTGGTGTACCGAACTAACAAAATCATCAATGGAAGGCCCTTGTATATTCAGATAATGTACAAGGCATCATTGTTCCAGAAAAATAGTCTGACATTGTTTTATGATTTGATGGTGGTCAGAAAAAATATAATTCTGGAATGAGTTGTCTGATGAGCATTTATTTACAAAACTGCTGTATATTGAATTTTTTACTTAAGATTAATTTTATGGGATTTTAATCTTTGTTTATTAGATCAGTAGTACAACCTGAATAATTAGTATTACCTAAATGTCGTTTCCATATATTAGAAAACTTTGATTATATCTTTGCTATAATAAAAACTTAAATGCGATTGCAGGCAAGCAATTGCCGAAGCTCCTAAGCAGCGTTTGATGTGCATGGGAAGCTGATATTTTCTATACTGTATCCCATTCATAAAATAAATAAATATAATAATAAAATAAATAAGTAAATTTTTAAACACATCTTACACCTGGCAGAAGCATGCAACAATGCAGAATAAACTCAAATATTCAAACTCACTGAGACCACAGATTATCCAGAAAATGGAAAATCTCTTGTAATTGTGAAGTCCCTTTTTAAACCCAAAAAAGGGCTTACTCTGGAAATGGGATTCTGTGTTGGTTCACTGTGCACGGCACATCAGTTTTCAGATTGTTGTCCCAAATATTATCGTCCTGTATTATTTTTAAAGAAATTAAATAGTGAAGAATCTGCATGTTCCTCTCATTGCGGAAAAACGACAGTACCTAGAGCTATCAAATTCTGAATAACGTAGTCATTCACCCGAAGATGTGCATCTGGAAGTCCGAATTTTGAATTTCGAATTTGTTTTATCCTTTATTTCGTATTTTATAAAACTTTAATGAATTTTTGGTTAACAAACTGAACAATTTTCAAGTAAGCAGTGTCAACACTTCGAAATAAAACATTTTCATCTCCAGCGCGCCAGACTTTTGCCATTGAAAATTTTAATATCTTTCAGTTTTAATTAAATCTCTCGGCTGTATTGAAAGTAATCAGTAAATCGGGTCAGAAATAAAATAGATTTATCTTCCACGTCCCATCGTGTAACCATTCAGTAAAACCTAAAATATTTTCAAATTTAATTTAGAAGGTTAATTTAGGTTTGGTTTATGTGATTACAGCAAAGCCTTGAGGGCTGTCTGCCTAAGGGAAGTGTTGCCTTCGTGGAGGACGTTTTAAGGAAAACTGGCTCGTATACACGTTACTCGTAGAGGAAACCACGAAAACGGTCATGCAGCGAGCCCGTTCCCGGGATTCAAACCTCGGACCGAACTACCAGTGTTTAGTGCGAACTACCAGTGTTTAGTGACTTTGGTAGGCTTTAATTTAGGTCATTGAGGGAATGATTAAGCGATTTAAAAGACATACACAATTCTTAAGAATATTTTTTTCTACTCTTTAATGTGATTGATTTAAGTAGAAATATTCAATATTTTTATGAAATTCCATTAGCTGGACTGATTAAAATCATTAAACACTTCTTTTTTATAATAACAATTTTAGGTGGCTGGTCGCGCACGCGGCTAGTTTTTAAAAAAATAGTATACGAATATAAAAGTATGGAAGAAACCTCTAACACCCCTTTGAGAATTCTAAAGATATGCTGTTTTTAAATATGCAGGGTGTATCTGAAATGCTTCATCAAACTTAGAGGGATGATAGTACTCAAGACGAACAAAAAATGCCACGGAACATGGGGTCGCAAATGACGTTTAAAGGGTGAAAATCAAGAAAATGCGTCTGAAGTGCCTAGGTATGGCAATAATTTTGAAATGAGTGTCAATAAACACCGATTTTGTTATCTTTACTGGTCTTACTTGCCCTGTTTTTATTCGGGAAAAGGTATATAAAGTAATGATTTTTTTTTTTTTTTTAAGTTACTGAAGTTGTATGTGAATTTTGTCGTGTGCTATAAAATGTTGATATTCGCATAAAGTGTTTTTAGAACTAAACTAGAAATAAGATATTTACAGTCAAGTTTGGGCTATGTTGTCAGGGCTATTTTGACGAGTCACGACGTTCCGTGGCATTCCGAATATTTATAAGACAACCTAAATGTCATAATACGTTCGTTTATATTAATGAATATTCGTCTTAGTGTATGTGTTATATTTCTATATGACCATACTGTGTTGTTTAAATGAACCAAAAAATTAAACACTCAGACAAATAAAGAAATTAACGGCAAGGTTAATTTTGCATGGCTTTTAATCAATAATAAAGGATTTAGATAATTGGAGTACTACTCTATTTTAGAATAAAATATTGCAGTTTGAGCGTGTAAATTTTAAGTCCGGATTTTTCTTTGTTTGAAGGTATGTTTCTATGACTTTTCAGCTGTGGAAGAAGTTGACTAATCCTAATTTATTTCGACTTGTCCTCGAACCGGATATTCCATATTTAAACTACAGTATATCCCCTCCCCAACAGCGGTGGTTGTGGCCTTATGAAATTGTCAGACAGAGGCACTGCTTCTTTTCGCATCCTATTCTTTACTAGGTCTATCTACGCCACGTGTTACAACAAAGGTGAAGAACGTGTTCAGCATGTTAAGACAGAAACTGTTTGTTACAGCGTGCAATTATTTTTGTCATACATGTTGTCGATACTATTCTGTGTATCATGTTTTTTATTTCTCTTCTTCCTGTCGTAATTGCTATCATATATAATTGTTTTCTGTTCGTATAACGAAAGAATTGGCATCGACTGCGAAGAAGAGAACTGATGGGACGCAAACCATCATCGTGGGATAGTGTATTACATCCGTCGCGAAATGATTTCTTTATCGCCTTTCGGATATGAGATAAGATCTTTAAAATGTGAAAGACGTGAGAATCGGTTTTCGGCGAGTTTTCTCTGTCAAGCATAACAGAAGTCGGAACTGCTGGCGGAATAAGATATCGCTGCTCGGTGAGAGTTTCAGTTCATGGAACTTTTTGAGGGCTAATAATCAGTCATTTAAAATATCTGTTTTCTTAAGGATTTCTTCTTAAATAAATAATTTTAATCTTCAGAAGTAATTATAAAATATCTAAGGAAATTTGAACTAATTCCTGTTTTAATTAAGGATGAATTGATAAGATTTTTTGTTGCGTTATGTTGAGCACTTTTTTAGTGGAAAACATTTAATTGAGAGATGGAGAATGGTCTTAAATGTATCTGCTGTTTATAATTAAAAGTAAATCCATTTTTTAATGATGATAAAAACACTCAAAACTTAGTGAGGCTGACTATTAATCATTTCATCGCAGTGCTACTCTGTGTAATTACAAAATAGTCGTAGTATTATCTGTTAAATGGCAGAAATAGACAATTAGATTACCAGGGATAAATTTCAGCAAAATCATTATTTGTAATTTCACGTTGTAATCATTTTAACCTTTTGTAGTCGTATTAACTTCATACATAGGTATTATGCTGTTCGAAATTAATTTTTGTTGAATGAACAGTAATACACAGCATGTAAAATTATGAAGCTTACCAACTTAATATACTAAAAATTCAGTATGGTTCTTTGCTGTGGTGGTTGAGAGCAGACATACGACCGCGAAGAGTTAAACTGTTATTCGTCTGTGTTACTGCATTATATTCAAGTAGAAAATGACGGTGCTGAGTCTTCGTGATCCTGAATATAATTTCATTCATGCTTAAAAAATGATTAAAAATGTTGAAAATGATGAAAAGTTTCACAAGCTTTTTTAAAAATTTTTTTGGGAAATTCCTATTCACTTCAAAGAGAAAATTCTTTCTATGAGAGAAAAACAGAATTATGAAGGATAATAGAATAATTTTCAGCCCCTAAAATCTGAATTTCTAGGCCCAGGGCTTAAAGGTTTGTGAATAATCAGACCTTTGTTCAGATGATGAGTGCTAAACAGTAACCACTTGCAAGTTGCTTAAAATTTTATATCAGCTAAGAATTCGATAAAATTTGCATTTTATGAACAGAATCCGTAAGAATCTCTTTTTTTATTCACGACGAATAAATAAATAAAATGCATGTAAGGTTATATATTTTTAGTTTTCCCATATATACTTATGTTGCGTTACAAATTTAATAAAGTGCTAAAGAGTGCTTCCGAATCAGAAAATTTATTCTTTAATTAATCAGAAAATATATTTCGGCACATGTATTTTTATACGCGGTTTTACGTAAGACAAAAAAAAATAAATAAATAAAAGGCGAAAAACCTTTCTTGGTTTAAGCTAGTTGTTAATAGTGCTTAATAGTGGTTTTTGTACTGAATGCAAATGAGGGAAGTTGCAAAGCAGTCTCTTAATATGAAAATAAAAGAGAAATATCCCTTGACACACATTTTTTCTAAACTATAAAATCAGTAGAAATGATATGATTCAGATTATGATTATTGGCTTATATTAGATTCCAATACCCTGTATATATTTTATTTCCTTTAAAATGCTTCTGTAAGTCTCGTTTGATCAGTATAGTCGTTAGCGCTGCTGCCTGCTTTATGGTTGGGCTCGTGTTCGGTTATTGGAAAAAGCTTTGATGTTTGTAAATTTATGATGTCTGTGCGACGTGAGAGGGAGGCATTTTAAATTCTCGCGAATCGAAAGCTCACTTGACAGTCTTGGTGATAGGAAAAGGAGGGGTGGGACACTCACGCATCCATTCCCCGATGTATTCTTCATCAAAATTAGGACAGAATTTGTCTGTTCTAGCGAATGTAAAATCGATCGCCCCATAATGGTGCACATTTGGCAACGTTCTCGCTGATGAAGAGGCTAAATGAGCGATGGGTTGGCCATTCCAGGCGAATGTATTAAATTGCAAATGTCTCGATATTTTTTTCTTGTAAAAGTGCTCTTTTGAATATGATGTTCCTCGAATACGCGCTGTCTAGCGTTTAAAAAATGTTTTTGGATAATTTATCTTTTCCCTTTAACAGTTGGTCTCCCCCCAGAAGAATCTTAATTTTTATCACAAGGTATGATAGTTAAAGCAATTAATGATCTTTCTCGTAGTCATCTTCAACAGATTAAATTCATGTAATCAGACCATCTTTTATGTAAAACTCTTGTACTTTCTGTTTTAAAGTATCCTTAAAAATGACGTATCATCTTATATTTAGGCCAGAACAGTATCTAAAATAAATGCATGCATAAACAAGAAATTATTCTTAACACTTGTTGAATGGCGAAATGAGGATGAATGATGAAACGCATATGATTCTGATGTTATAGGCAGTGAATGAGCAAAATAAGTCTTGCTGTTCTAGGATTGTATTTTAACTGAATGAAAAGAGAATGGTCGTGACTGTAGTGGTGGTATGTACGAAAGTAAGTACGATTGCTTATTTTCATAACTCTACTTTTGTGAACTTTCCGAGAAAAACTAGCTCGGGTATTTATATCTTAGTTATGGAGAAGACTATGGAAATTTTCCATGCGACGGGCATATCAAGCCATCGAGGATTAAATTTATGACATTCTGTGAGATCTAAGTATGTTTTGCTATCATGAAATCGTAAAACTAGATCTACTTGCGTGTGTTTTCTTATCATGACCTGGTAACTAGATCTACTTGCGTGTTAGCCTTGTGAATTCTTGCACAGGCGTGAAGATGAATACAACAGGAAAATGGTGTAAAAAATATCCTTTTTATCACAAACTGTTTAACAGAAGGTACGGGCTTGCGTTCGTACACAAAACATCGACTACTTGCGGTGAGAGCTTAAAAGTTAAATTTAAAAGTGGAGATGTATGCTAGACTGCACAATTCAATTTAATCTAACAGGCTGATTCAGAAACCTACATCGGCGACATACTACCTAAACGGCCAGAATGCGTAGCTGCTAAAATGATTTAACAGCTGGAGAACGAAATAGCAAACGTGCGCTTCATTAGCGAAATCACGCTGTGTCACATTTTCGTTCCAACAGTTTAAATACTCTCGTTCGCCTACTTCATTTACATCCTGGCGAGGAAATGCTAGGGGAAATAAGAGAATTCAGGAAAGACTTACAAATTAAAATAACTATTAGTAAACTAAATAGGCCCCTACAATTCATAATTCTGAAATGTGTTGAATTCTGTTTATGCATATTCGCAGTTAAGCCATTTCGAAGAATTGAGCCACTTTTCCTCCCTTTTACTCTACGAAGGCATACCTTCCTGTAACCAAATAGCCATTGTGTGTTGTCATATTCAAATAACCTAACCTAACCTACAAAAGATTGCAAGTGACGTGAAACGAATATATTTTGTAATTGTAAATTTTGCCTTCCTCTTGTTCTTTAATGTGCAAGAGGAGTCCTGTTGTTGTATGTGCAAAAATAACTCCTCCCCCAATTTATAACAAATGTGTCTAAATTTTTAGGGCTTTTTTTACTGTTGATTACTGTTGATTTGATGTGTTATTTTGCAGGTGTGTAAAGTTTAAATTCACTTATGAAATACAGCGTCAATTCTTTTTACTGCGGAAGCGATTTTTAGCGTGGCTTTCGAGAAAGGCCACGTTTTTAGTCGCCAGTGTATGGCAATAAAGCAAGCCGACTAATCGCGAAGTTTGAATTTGCTATGTATTTTTCTGATGTTACATCTGAGTTAATTATGATACAAATAATTTTAATTTGGAAATTAAAAAAAAACCTTGTAGTGAATCATTAAAATTAATTTTAAAATCCAAAATTTTCAAATTTCTAGCCTTAAAAAATATCTCTATGCAGCCTGTATTTTTAATGGAAGTTGTACTATTTATCTCCATTTGGATACATTGGGGGGGGGGGGAAGGTAACGAATTCAAGCTAAGTTTTTTTTTTTTAAAGCTATAGAAAGTATATATAACAGTAAGACAGATGTAATGAAAGATTAATAAGTAGTGAAAGTAATGAAAGCTTGAGATTGAGCATGAAACTTGAAAGGATATGTGCATAGTTTCTGCTTCTGCATTCCATTTGGTGGTGGAGGTGATCACTGCGTATCACGTGTCTCTGTAGAAAAAACGGCCACGTATGCATATATAAGGCGTTTAGGGTTTAAGTATTTTGCCCTTATCAAAAAGGGCTTCGTCGTACTTCAAGAAGTGTAGAACAAATGTCTTCGTTTCATTAGTAATGCACATTTCGGTGTGCGTAATTGGACATTGCATGACGATAGAAGCGTTGAAATAACTAATAGGTTTCTAAATAAAATCAGTATTAATTTCTACAAGAAACCTCATCTTGGGTACTTCACCTTGTCTAAACATCAAATACTCCAGGAGGGCAAAATATTACGTCCATACGCTGCACACTTTTCAAGAGATAACAAATGAAATATGGTAGCAAATATTTTTAAATGATAACAAATACCATTATAGGATTGTGTAAAAATTGGATTCGCAGATGATTTGCTTTTAATTTTTCAAGGAAAGTTTTTGCCTAGTCGTCTTTTTTAGATCACAGTTGGTGTTGGATTTTGTCTTTTACTGGGTGGTTTTTCACAAGCTTACCTTTCAAAAGTAAAGCTGTGATCGTTTCTGAAGACATGAGATGAGCAGAACAGTGTGAAAAATTATTAATGGTTTTCACCGAATTGCCAAAAATACTTTTGATGTAAGCTATGAAGTATAGAAAATTAATGTATAAGCGGTGTATTTTGCCATTTACACTGGTGTGCAAAAATTAAGCACGAGACGGTTTTTTCAATATAACTTTGTACAAAAGCTTTCCAAATCAACACATTTAATACCGTTAAGATCCCCAATACGTAAGGACATGAGTAATGTAAGCAACACTTACTAAAAGAGAAATCAGAGGGATAAAAAGAAGCTTTATTGAAAAAGTAGCATGGAGCGCAATGCGACTGAAGGCCGAAACATCCCTGTGATGGGTGTCCAGCAAGAAACATCCGGTCTTTAATAGGGGATATGATCTCCCCTGACTGCTAGGCAGGTTTCACATCATTTGTGCATGCTGGATATGTGGTTGTTAATGAGCTGTTGAGATACTGCTGCTCGTTCCTCTTGTAGCACCAATCGCAGTTTCGGAATCATTACTGGCGATAAGTTACGTGCTGCCACGGGTCTCCTTAGTAAGTTCCGTACATGCTTGACGGGATTTAGATCCAGAGACCTTGCCGACCAATCCGTGTGTTCAATATCTTCACTCTCCAACAGCTCTTCGACAGTAACTGTGCGATGAGGTGGAGCGTTGTCGTCCATGAAAAGGAACTGCGGACCCATAGCGCCTCTAAAAAGACGCACATATGGAAGAAGAATCTCGTTACAATAACGGGTCCCATTGACTAAACCTGCGTCGAAGATATGAAGGTCTGTACGACTACCAAGCATGATGCCTCCCCAAACGAGAACACCGCCACCTCCATACCTGTCCCTTTCAATGATGTTCGAAGGATGATTGCGGCTTCCCCGCTCTCTCCAGATGAGTATGCGATGAGAATCGCTACTCAGACTAAATCTGCTCTTATATGTGTAAAGAATACTCGTTCCCATTCATTGTCTCTCCAATTCCGGTGTTTCCGGCACCACAGAGAACGCCTTCTCCGATGGGCAGGCGTTAGAGGTACACACCGTACAGGGCGTCGTGCAAACAGACCACCACCGCGCAGTCTTCTGGCCACGGTAAAACGGGATATCGATCGTCCAGTCGCCTGTGTCGTGTGTCTATCGATTTCTCCTGCTGTCTGCCGCCTGTTTCTTCTGGCCTGTAAGGCAATATACCGGTCATCTGCGGGTGTGGTTCCTCGTGGACGACCACTACTAAACCCCCGGATAGCTGTTCCTGTAGTTTGAAATTGTCTCCAAAGTCGTGAAACGATGCTGTGAGCAATTCCGAACTCTGCAGCCACACTTGTCACACTGCGGCCTTCCTCCAACTTCCCAATGATTCGACCTCGGGTAAAAGCATCCAGATGTCGTCTAACAGATTGATTATTCGCCATTTCTCGCTGAGGCAGCAACTCGGTGTGATTTTAACTGCTATACGGCGTGCAATCTCTTTGCCAGAAATACTGATCTTACACCGACAACATGCTTTATACTACTCAGACACTCCCCCCATTACGTCTACCTGCATATTTGCGCATGTGCTACCGTACATCACCTTACTTAATCTCCTGATTGGTCTTTCTGTCCGCTCTGCCTTTTTGTTCAGCTGATATGCTAATTTTTCGACTTCGTCCTTAATTTTTGCACACCAGTGTATTTCGTATGACTCTTGTGCTTGGAGGTATGTTCTTATGGGGAGATTAACACAATGAATCTCAAGAAAGACTCGAACAGAGAATTTTTCTTCGTATTATCAGAAGTTATTGGACATTAAGTTATGAGGCTACTTTATTTTTGCAGCTGTTCCGGTTATTGATTTGGGAACTGAATATAGGAATAATGCTGTTACAAATTTTGTTTATGTAAGTGGATAATTTTAGTGAAATAATGTATTAAATTGTAGTATTTTTTGTATAATCTAACATGAAATGCTTGAAAGAGACGAATCTGTCAGAGGAAAAAAAAAAAAAAAAAAAAAAAAAAAAAAAAAAGAACTAAAGGTGTAAGTCTATTTAATATTACGGTAAATGGCTTTCTGTCTAAATTGGCGAGATATCGCCAAGCTAGTGATAGTTTTGGCGACTGTCGTCAGATTTGTCGAAAAGTCGCCAAACTTGGATATATTTCAATCCAATTCCTTTATAACTGTAATTTGTATTGTAATTGAATAATTGTAGTATCCAGCTCTCGTATGTCTTCCAATTATTTCAAGAAGTAGAAGGTACTACGGATTTTTCGGTGGCCAGGGGGCAAAACTGTATAAGACCAGAGAGAGCATCAGTTTATCAGTTGTTTATTTCAGCGTGAGTTCGGAGTATTGAGAATCTCCGTGTGAGCTTTGCTTTGTAGATGCGCTTTGCATTGCATTCAACGTTCTTAATAGTTTAAAATATGACTACTGATTGTACTTTGTGATACTGTGAAGAGCTGTACGAGGATTTTTGTAGAAAGTTCTAGAACTGTGAAATGTTTCTTTTGATGAGATAAATTTTTTCAAGCTATCATCGGTTCTATATACATTCAGTCTGTTACGAATCCGTACACACGCGACAGTATTTTTTGAGACAGTGTCAAACGATGCTTTGAAAGATTGTATAAATGAAAATTTATCCTTTTGTGATATTCCTCATCTAGCTGCTATTAGAGTTCATAAATTTCTGTAATAATTGAATAGATTGCTCCAAAATGTTTCCGTATTGTTTGTTTTACAGATGGCAGTAATATGAATGATAATAAGATTGATGTGGCATTTGTTGTTTTTGAAGGTCAGTCTGAGGTTTGCTGCTTTAATCATCGTTTTCGAAAAGAATGCGCAGTTTTTCAGGCAAAACTTCTCTGAGTTTATTTTGTGGTCAGGTAAATCAAGGATATGAAACTTGACCTTCAAGGCACATCGTAGAAGCTGTATTAAACGAACCTTTGTCAACGAAGTCTCAGCTGTGGACCCGACAATCAATTTAAAGAAATCATTGGACAAATGCAGTAACACGAGTATGGCGAAAATTCGCGAATTTTATTAGTGATTGATCTTTTGCCCTTTCTTATCAGTGATGGGTCAGTTAATTGCCTCTCAATTGTGAATTATATTAAAAAGTGGGTTTTCCGCGTATTAAAGATGAAAGCAATTCTGATTGATAACGAATTCATTGGACAGTATAAAGGATGATGATTGAAAAGCGATAAATGTAGAAAACAGCAAACTTAATTTTCAGATTTTGAGTAAGGAAGAATCATTCGGTTTAGATCCGGGAAAGGGTGTGTGGAAATGTAGAGATGCTAAGTATCACAATATAACTCATACGGGCAGTATGAAAATTAGCTCTGAGGTCTTGATTTTGGTTTACTTTGATAATGACAAAGCGCATGAAGGTTATCTACTGAAAGAAAGGGATGCCTTCGTCGTG
>KK115155.1:119859-161892 GCA_000611955.2 Stegodyphus mimosarum
TTTTTTTTTTTTTTTGGATTTATTCTTTCGTCCGAAAATCGAGAGGGGAAATTATGCCATTAATTTGAATTCCGAAGAACGCAATTATAATGAAAACACCACAAAGGGAAAATGGTCATAGATATACTACTAGTAATTATCATAATATTATATCTTTAAAAGAAACCTACATTCCAAACAAAATAGATAATAATATTAACGTTACAGTATCTGGCGAATATTGAGCCGATATGTGACGATAACTGATTGGACATGTCGCTGTACCTCAATTAGCTTGTAAAGCCCCAGGGGCACCTCACAGTAATGAGTCTTGACCGGGGAATTGGAGAAACGAAGGAGGAGGGGAAATATTCGGATTTCGAAAGATCAAAGGCATCAGCAATAAATAACATTACAGTGAGCTGGAACGAAACTAATAAAAGTGAGCGGAAATCACGCGTTTGGAAAGTTTTTTTTAAGTGTGAGGACATCTGCCAATTCCCGATAACTAAAAAATCTGCACAAAGCGTTTCAGATAATATATGCAAGAGGAAATGCTAATATAAAAATCTAATTAATCTAGGGAATGCAATTTACCAATAAAATTAGCCCTAAGGAGAAAAAATTGTGTAATAATAAAAGCAGAGGAAGGGAGAAATTATGCGAATATCTTTAAAATTTTCGGAATGAAGCGCTAAAAAGCTAGGGAAAAAAATTGCGCGAGGAAATACGGTAATGTGATGTTTTAATGTAAATCTTATCTTTGTTATTTAGAAATGCTTTAATTATTTTTAAATAGTGTGTTTGATATATATTAAGTACTGTTAATGCCTTGTAGTATAACCTGGAAATTTTATTCATTGTAATATGGCAGCAGCATGCGGAATTAAGTGTGTGGTTCATCGCACGGTTAATTAAAATATAGATCTGATAGAATAATGTAACATTTAAGTGAGATGAAAGACTGATCCTGGACTTCCTTTCTCTTAAGGTCATTAATTACGACCTTTTGAATCAATCCTAATATTTTTTAAAATGTATTTTCTGAGCATGATTTTTCGTTTTTTAATTGTTTTAACACAGAATTCAGGAGGGAGAATTGAAATAACAAAAAGGAAAATATCTTAGCAGTTAGTTTTTGGTTTGGTTTGTTTGATCATGGCAAAGCACTCGAGGCCTTTTTGCCTAAGGTGAGGGATGCCTATGGAGGACAATGTAAGGGAAAATGATTCGTATACATGTTACACATGAAGAAACACACGAAAACGCCCATGCAGCTAGCCCGTTCGCTAGGCATCGAGTCCCGGACCGAAATACCAGTGTTCAGCGACTTAACCGCTCGACCACCGGTGGGCTAGCTCTCCTAGCAGGAATCAGCAGTTATATTAATTTATTGGTTGACGTTAAATTCATTTATATCTGACTTAATTTTTCATTTGCTATAATTATTTAGTACACTTACTGCTTTCTAATATTGGAAATATTCTCTAAATATGACATTTAAACAGTGAAAAAGAGGAACATAAACAAAGCTGTTTTATAACTTCAAATTTATAATGAAGTAATATCTATGTCTAAAATTTTAAAGAGACAAGTTATCTTATCGTGATACAGCTTGTGGAAGAACATAAAATGCAGTTAAAAGCTAGCTTCTGATTAAAATAATCCAAAGTAAAATTAAAGCGGAAATGATTATGCAGGGTTGCTGTCGTGCTGAGCAATGTCCTGAAAATATAAAACACGTAAAGGAGAGCGTCATATTGTTGAGCATTGAAGCTGTCTTCTTTTAATCTATCAAATGGGCTATAAAAACTGGGATTGCGTTATGAAATACGAGGAAGTTTCCAGATCAGGTTTAATTTGGAAATAACCCTTCATTCTGAGGTGAGTTGGAGTAAGATGTCAAGGCTGAGGTAAGAATGGGCTGAATCGTCACTAAATGTATTTTTAACTCTCCATTAAGACGAAAAATGTTCCGCGTTGTTGGTAAGTGGTATGGAAGCCTGAGATCTGTCAAGTGTCCTGAATTTAATGAAAATTTAGTCATCAGCTCAATAAACATTTGTAATTTGTTGTGTAAATAAAGTTGCGTTTGCTCCACTTTCGACTTTTCCAGCTACCTTACAGCGTGTAAACAATTATTTTAGTATACTATAGAAAGCTGCTTTGTGTCTGCACGGTAACTGTGTTTTCAAAAGCCCTTATGTACTGAAAGTAACCAAATACCACCTCATGTGGGAAAATGACTAAAAAGAAGAAAGGGAATAGTTTATCAATGTTTATTAATTAATTCACGGTTCCATAAATTCGTTACTTAGGTTTTCATAAATATATTTATGATTCAGATCAATAAGAACAGTGATTTCTTTCATTAGAATTTTATAATTTGTTTTATGTTTGATTTGCTTTTTTGTGCTTCAAATTATTTCACTTTTAATGTGTCACTGTAAAATAAAATTTCAAAATAATGTATTTTGAGCATAAATTTTTAATACATAGTTTCTTATATTTATCTCTGTTTTTAAAATATTGAATTGTATAATTATTATTTAAATTGTTAGAAACATTTTAATACCGAATCCAGTTAATGCGTTTCTTAGCTTATTACGTGTAAAAATATGGTAAACTTAAATTGGAGAGTGTGGTTTCAGTATTACTTTAGACTAACGTTGTTAAAAGGTTGCCGACCCTTGGTTTAGAAGATGCAAAAGTTAAATCAGAACCATGGTGCTAAGAAGTAATTTCTAACATCCGTGATCAATGTAAGTGTCTTTGTAGGAGAGGAAATTATTGTTTTTTTTAGCAGAAGTAGAGTTATAAATCCCTGCTACGAGGAGTGAATTTATCAGTCTTAACATAATTTAACTATAAATAAAATTGGTTAGACATAACTTAAATTTTGCCAGGAAAGTGGCAGTTGTAAACGTTTTATTTCTTTTGAAGCAGATACACTGCGCGCGCGCGCGCACAGAGGGCCGGGGAGTTCTATATTTCCGTTCTGCTGAGCCGATTGATGGAATTTAATATGCGTTTTTCATGTCTCAAAAGCGCGATTTAGGATATGTATCAAGATTTATAGTATTATTCTGACATAGGTATTTTAACGCAAAATTGGTCTTCTTCTGAAATGATATATCGATTTTTTTCCGTATTTCGATTCTGCGACTCAAGTTACGCCAAAGTGCTAAGTTTTGTAAAAATCGCATGACTTGTTTTTAAAAAATTATCTCAAAATTTTAGCGAAAGAATTTTTGAAGTATAACCTATAAAATTTTTATCATCATCTAAAAGTAGATATATTTCTAGACAAACCTGCAAAAAATTAGTTTTTTATTCAGATTTCCCAAGATAAACGTGAATGTATGTATAGGCGCGTTTCGAAATTTTACACATTTGCTGTAAGAGGCAATAACGCCAAATTTATTAAAATTATTTGAAAAAAATGAACGATTCACTTTTTTTCCTGTCGTGCAAAACGGAAGGGAAATGGGTTACCATGTGTTAAGAATTTCGCCAAGTGAATTAATTATTCTTTGCGCCTCAGTAAGTTGTTCACCCAATTTTACAAAATTTAATATTTTGGCATAATTTTAGTCTTCGAATCGAAATATGAAAAAAAAATTACTATGTCATTTCAGAAAAAGGTCTGATTTTGTGTCAAACAATACTGTATCTAAATGTAATATATATCCTAAGTTGCACTTTCGAGGCTAGAAAATGCAAGTAAAATTCAGTCAATTAGCTCACTACAACAGGAGATACAAAACTATCCCTTTTCCTTTTCTTTTTTTAATTTTTTCATTTTCTAACGTTATTTTGCTTATGAACTTTGCTTCTCTATCACAAAAGTAAACATCGTGTATTAAGTTACTGATGTCTGCAATAGTTTTCTAAACACATTACATTACATCGCACGATTTCTCTCACTTCTCCGTAGAAACTTCATTCTGTCCTACTCACCAGCATTTTATAATGGTGAAGTCTGAAGATCGTTTATTGTAGCATATGGCGAGAGGTTACGAATCGTCGTGTTATCTGCCAAAAAAAGGGCTTGAATATGGGTTTGACCACTCTCCTCCCCGGCAAAAAAAAAAAAAAAAAAATTCTAATTTTTATATCGAGAAAGTCGAAGATAATAACATAAAAGGCGTAGAGGGATACAAAGAATGATCATGAATGTTTCTCAAGATTGGGAATCAGTGTATGAATCTACCAGACTTCCGAATTTCAATGGATTTGAAGTAGTTTTGCTATTTAAAAATGCACTGTACATTAATTAAGCCACTTGAGAGCAGGGAAACGAATTATTATTGTTGCTTGGTAAACAGTGGCGAAATGTGTATCGAAGGGTGTATGAGGTCCTTCTTTCATTGTTTTTTCCTTACCAAAATAAAGAAACGGAAAATTTTACCCACGTAACTTCAAGGTCTTTTCACGTGTAATTTGTATCACTGGTTCGTCATGTTTCTGGAGAAGTTGATTAAGCGAGTCTTTTCGTGATATGACTGAGAAACACCCGCGCCATTCTCTTCCCCCCTTTTCTGTTTCCCACTAAAGAAAGTGAAGAGAGAGGGGGGATTCAGCAGCTATAATAAGCCACAGAAATACAAGATTTCTCTCGGGAGCAGGTGGTGGTTGCTGAGCCGCTTTTATTTTTTTACAACTCCAGAGCTTCCAGCTGCTGTATGAGTAGACGGGAGTGAGTTTTTTAACTGTGAATACCAGAGTGAGAAACATTACTGAACTCTCCCGCCAAGCTATTGCATAAGCTGTTGTGATTCCTATTGCTAAGTCAGGGAAAGACCCGAAGAATCCCTCGAATTATTAGCCAGTTGCCCTTACGAGTTGCGTCTGCAAGCTGTTTGAAAAAATGGTAAACAGCCGCTTAGTCTATTTCTTGGAGGGTAGTAATATAATTTCGTCTAGTTAAAGCGGTTTTCAAAACAGAAAGACAACGATAGATAACATGCTCCTTTTGGAGGAATCTATTCGTAAAGCTTTTGTAAGAAGAAATCACCTTGTCTCAGTATTCTTTGATATCGAGAAAGCTTATGATAAGGCATGGAGGTACGGTATACTTCGTGATCTTCATGATAGTGACTTGCGTGGCAAACTACCAATTTTCATTCAGAATTTTTTGGAAGCTAGAACTTTTCACGTAGGGATTGGCTTTGTTTTGTCAGAAGTTTTCAAGCAAGAAGAAGGTGTGCCTCAAGGCTGTGTGCTTAGTGTAACTCTGTTCAGCCTAAAAATAAACTCTGTATTAAGAGAACTTCCTCCCACCATTTTAGGTTCTTCATATGTTGATGATCTACAAATTATCTGTTCAGGGTGCAGATGAGACATGTAGAGAGGCAGCTTCAGATCGCTTTGAACAGAATCCAGGAATGGGCAGACAGACAAGGATTTACGTTTTCGAAACAGAAGACTGTGTGCGTGCACTTTTATAAAAAGCGAGGTCTCATCTTGAGCCTGAATTATATATCTTAATGGGTCAATGATTCCAGTTGCACCTGAAGTAAAATTTTTAGGGACCGAAAACCGACTTTCCTTTCTCATGTCCTAAAACTGAGAAAGAAGTGTATGAAAATTTTAAATATTTTAAAAGTCTTGGCGAACACCTCCTGAGGTGCAGAGCGTTGTTCGATGCTTCGCATTTACTTGTTCGTTATAGACTGGACTATGGCTCAGTTTTTTACGGATCCGCTCGGTCTTCAGTGTTGTTAAAACTAGATCCTGTTAATCATCAAGCTGTGCGGATATGTTCTAGTGCTTTCAGGACATCTCCTGTCCAGAGTCTTTATGTTGACTGCTACGAAGCATCACTCCGTCTGAGGCGTGAAGAGTTGCCTCTTTTACAGTACTTTAATATGTTGTCTCAACCTGATCATCCTTATAAACTCTGTTTACGTGATAATATCTGTGACCTTTTATTTGAAGGACGTCCATCCTGTGTGCCTTCTTTTCCTGTCAGAGTTCGTCCTCTCATTGAAGAACTGTCCCTGTCTGATATGTCTCCACAAGCAGTACAGCATTTTGAAATACCACCTTGAGAAAATGCTCAAATCCAGCTTTTTGATATTTTCACCAACCACTAATGAGACCATCTACAGACAAATTTTTGCTGAGCACAGGTTTAGGTACAGCACTTATCTTTTCGTATATACAGATGAATCTAAGTCAACTTGTCATGTTGGAATGCCAGTTATAATTGATCATGGGGAAAAAGCTTCCTCAGTCCTGACCTCCGAACTGACTGCCATATGCGCTTTTGTACATCTCAATGCTACGCCATAAAAAATTCATTATATATACAGACTCATACAGTGCATTGAAATCTTTAGAATCATTTTCCAGCACCGAGAATTTTGTGATAGTGGATGTACTCAAGTTGAATATAAACTTAACAAGTCGTGGATATGAAATTCTGTACTGCTGGGTTCCCGGACATACAGGAATAACGGGTAATGAGCTGGCAGACATCACAGCGAAATCACTGTCCGTTCGCCTCATTACTTTGAGAGATGTCAGTCGTGTCATCAAACATTGTATCTTAAAAAAGTGGCAGCGACTCTGGGACTTCTAATTTTGTAACAACTTAAGAAGGGTGAAGTCTAAAATAGAGCTTTGGGATTCTACTAGAAATCGCAAGGAGGAAGTTTTGACTTGGCTTAGAATTGGTCACACTAGCGCGACACATATTTATCAATAAAAGCTGAGAATGAGCCTGTTTGTCCAAATTGTAATATCTGTCTGTTAGTCCATCACATTTTAATTGAATGTCTGTGTTTTAATAGTCCTCGTCAGAAGTATTTTAATAGCTGTGACCTGCCTCTCGACCGTTTAATCAGAAGAGAGGTCAATACCAATTTGTTTCAGTACCTGAAAGAAACAAGTCTCTATTATTTAATTTGAATTTGTTTTGAGATTTTATGTTAGAATTTTAATGCTATGTATTTTAATGAATCAGTTGATTTATGATTTTATATCTATACTGCGTATCATAATCAGCAATTCATACCATCACCAATCACCTGAATCATAATCAGCAATTCATACCATCACCAATCACCTGAATCATAATCAGCAATTCATACCATCATTTCAGTGTCTTACTACTTGCCTTGATTTTATAAGCGTCCTGTTTTTGAACCTTTTCTTTTATCTAATAGATGTAAAATAGTTCGTACTTTGAGGAATGAATCCTGTGTTTGGCGCATATGGCCTTTAGAGCTTTGCGCCAGAAATTCATTACTACCACCACCACTTTAGAAATCCCAATAGAGAATTAGGAGTCGTCGGACTTTTTTTTATATTTGCTATATTATTTCTCTGAAAGCAAACCGCTTGAGCGATCAGCCGCCTGAATGAATTATTATAAAAAAGAAATATATATATATATATATATAAGGATTTTAATGAGTCATTTCATAAAAATATTAATATTTCTAATTAGACATCTCACGATTTAAATGCATTTTTATTTAAATCAATCAGATTAAAAAGTAGAAAAATATATTTAAGAACTGAATTTACTGCTTTTCAATCACTTGGTTTTACTACTCGGTAAGAGAAGGATTAAATTTCAAAATAAAGTATCTTGTTTTACTGAAGGCAACATGCTCGTGCGTGGAAATGATAAGCATTCTTCTTGAGACAGTGCCAACACATTACTTTTAAATAACCGAGACCTCAGAGATCGCGTGACGTATGCGGACCTAATATGAATAGGGAAGGTCATTCTTCCTCTTCTCTTGCGGAACGTTACTCATTTGTGGATTAAACTTGAAAGATAAAATTTCTTACATTTTACCAAATGGCAACAGATAAAAATGTTTTATTTCTAACAGTTGCCACTTCCTGCTTTCAAATTGCTGAACATAAACAAAAATTCTTTAAATGTGTACAAAATCTGAAATGATCAAAAACAAATTCAAAATTCGAGTTTCGGGGTGCCCATCTTTGGGTGGATGCCTATTTTCAGTGGCTCTAGTCAGTCATTTTCCTACATTGCGAGGATCATACATGCAGTGGCGTAGCTAGGATGGGGCAAGTGGAGACATTTGTCCCCGGGCGCAGCATCTAACGGGGGCCAAATTCATGTTACGAAATTTTAGAAAGAAATGTTTTCCATTCTTGGCACACAGAAAGGGGCGCAGAATCTTCAGTTGTCCCCGGGCGCTAAAAAGAAAAGTGAGTTTCGAGACTAATAGTACTTGGGTGCTAAAAAGTGCAGTTAACCCTTGATTAACCGTTTTGCGGATTAACGGGCCGTGTCTGAAGAAAGTTCAAATTCGTTAATTTTAGAAGCACGCAAAAAATTACTATCAGAAGTCATCAGAGTAGTGCAAAATTTTTGCGGAAAAGCGAAAAAGAGTAAGAAATGAATAGAATAACATCACTGATAGTCAGTAATGCCACAATATGTATGAATTATTTTTGTACACACAATACATAATTTAACTACACATAATCTGAAATATATTGACATCGTTAACTTATCCATTTAAATAAATTGCTAAATCTTAAAAATAAAGTATGCTCGCAGCCATTAATCTTCTTTTTATAAGTATAAAAGAGTAATTAATAAAAAAAATTGATCTTTCTCTTTTAAAGTTTGTTTTTGTTTTGAATGCTGATTTAATTTACGAATGAACCTACTCTCCAACTCAAACTGCTTAAAAAATGCGGGCAATTTGTTAATAATATGGATTCTGTTCTCTTTCTTCTCTTATGTTTACTGCTTTTGCATTAACCATTATTTTAGGTTAGGGATGGGCAAACTACGGCCCGCGGGCCAAATCCGGCCCCTTGGAAGACTGTATCCGGCCCGCGGATAGAACCTTAATTTGCCGGTCCGAGGCAAATTAAAAGAAATATATATTTATGCTTGTTTGGGGTTATTCGTAAAATATTTCAACCTCAAAATGTCTACTAAAAAACGTAAAGTTGACTCAGAATGCCATGCTTTTGATGATGAATGGACCTAGAAATATTTTTTACAGTTGTAAAAGATAAACCAGTGTGTCTCATCTGCAATGAAGCTGTAGCAGTCTTCAAAGAATATAACATCATTATCGAAAGTGAGTTTCCCGAATTTAATATCTCACGCCCAGAAAATCGTGCTATGTTTGCTTCATCTTATATATGTGAACAAGTGTTTTCAACAATGAACCTTAGAAAGAATTATTTAAGAAGTAGAGTAACAGATGAGCAGTTAGCCTCGTTCCTTAGAATCAGTACATCTCACTTCGAACCTCAATATAAGAAACTTTTAAAAATGAAAGCGCAATTTCATTCTTCTCATTAACATATTTAAATTGTAATACTTGTATATGTTTTCAAAATTTTAGAAAAATTTACCTTGGCCCGCCGAACTTTTTTTTTTCGATTTTTGGCCCGCGAACGAAAACGTTTGCCCATCCCTGTTTTAGGTCAACCGTGAACTTCGTTTCTGCTGGTATCTCGGTTAATTGGGAGCCTTCTATAATTAGTAGTAAGCTTTAATTTAGATGGGGGGGAATCAACTTTAGGTTAGAGTACCTGGTATTTGGAGTCTGGATAATTGGAGTTTTACATTTAAACATATTAAACGATATAGGTGCAGTTAAATTTTTTTGTAAACACATAAGATTTAATTTTTTATAAACTTTCGAAAGGTTTTTAGTTATGCAGATTTGAGGTTTCTCTCTCAGTTTGTTAGTAGATGTAACTAGTGACGTAAAATGAATGGCGAAGAACAAAATTTCATTTTGATTGCTGAAATTCTAATGTAAGCAGTACGCACTAAAGATGAAATGCTTGATTTTTCAGCTGATTCATTCATCTATGTTAGTTGTGAATTATCGTAATGCCGTTACTTTTGTAAGGTTTTACGTTTTCTAACAGTTATTATTTTAAAATTTGTATCTTTCCTATCGTATTCTAATTTCAGCTTACAATTTCCTTCCAGAATGTGAATTCAAAAACGCAGAGAATGCAAATGAGAATGAGTACTATTTAAGTCGTGACTTAACAGACTTCAACAGAGAGAGTCTGATTTCCTGACTAGCGCGCGTTTGCCTTCTGGCCACATCTCTCTTAGCTGTTACTACGCTCGGCCATATCTAGGCCCTTGCTAGGCTTCGCCGATTCAATTAATACTTAGGGGCCAACTAGTTAAATTCTGATAGCTTCGGCTATATTTCTTAAAAGCTTTAGTTAATTTTAGTTCATATTATTAGTATTTAAGTTCAAGCCCGAGTGGCGGCTTTATTGTAAAGTTCCAAGTCGGAACTGATTGTAAATATATTGAATAATAAAGGGTTTGAAACCCTTCTCAAGTCTCACGTGTTCTGTTCACATTTAAGCGATTATTCCCTTGTTAAGTGTCCGTGGGGTTCGGAGTGAGAACTTAAGCTTTAAAGAGTTGAACCCTACACTTTTATAAAACGTTATTTTCTTAGTCACGTTCTGGAGACAAGAAATTGTATTCTTATATTAACGAAGTTGAAGAAAAGCAATATTTTAACAACTGCATATGCCATAACATATATGCAAGTTGAAAGTTACTTGAGTAATTAATTTCATGTGTTTCATATACGCAAAGGTTTTTATAGAACTCTAATAATATTATATTCTAGTCAAACAAGGTTTTTTTAAATCTGTGATTTCAGTTTCCCCAATAAAAACTGCATATTGTTAATAACGTTTAGATTCCAAAATCATGTGTTTTCTGTCATTTATTTTTCATCCTGCATCTGAATGAGAAGACTTTCTAAGATTACCCGTCGGCAAAAAGTTCATTACTTTTAGGGAATTAACTTGTAATGCAGCATTTGGCATTTTAATCAGGATATAAATGTTCTTACTTTACATTGCATAAATAATACATATGAAGGAGCGCTAGCTTGTTTCTGTTATCGTTTTCAAGCAAAAGTATACAAATTCATGCGTATACGAAAATTTTAAGGTAATGAGGTAGTTGCAAGAATAGTTTTATTATTAGGTTATTTGAGGAAATTTATCTTCTATTTTTTTAACTGAAAAATTCAGTGAAGCATTTCATAAACTGGAGTGATTTAAAACGAAGAAGTAGTAGCATTAATTTATACGTAGAACATGTTTGAGTACTTCCAGATTACCAGGTTGGGGAAAAGACCATGCATTCATAACAAATATAGAACTTAAAATAATACTAAAAGAAAATAGATGATATGGGAAAAACAGTGTATCTAAATAGAATCATTATATATTTTTCTATGTGTGCAATTTCCATTTTAAAAAACTGGAAGATGGCGATATTGGCAAAAATGGTGGCGGTGACAGTGGCGTAGTATGTATTGCCTTATCGGAGTTTAGGTTCTTGGAAACGTAGAAGGTAGGATTTGGGGGAGTAAAGACGATAGAAATATCTATTAATATCTGAAGATGGCGATATTGGCAAAAATGGTAATTTACAGACATAACATCCTTTTAGATTGCTATGTCTTACCGCGTTTTGTAATTGGAAGTACGTCCGGCTAGCAGTCGGGAGGTCTGAGTCCTGGCAAGGCACTGTACATTTTTCACGTCTTCTGCTCCAAAATAAAGTGCCTAATGATTTGCCTATGATTTCTGTTTCTGCTTGCTATAGCATTGGAAGGGGAGGTTAGTAATCTTAAGCAAAGTCTTGAAATGTGACACTTTCTTTGAAAGAGCATTTTTCTTGTATCTATTTTTTGCTATTTTTCTTAAAAGCGGAATTCTTTCGGGTTTTTTTCAGTTTTATGGCGGGGAGCGGGATGCCTAGCGTAAGTGTTTCACAAGACAGAAGCTTCTTGTATGAGTATTGGAACATAGTAATTGTATTTTTGTGAATAAGAAAGTTAATGAATTTTTTTGCGGATCTGTTACCTGTCTATTTCATTTTCACTTTATATATTTTCTTGAATGAAATATCTCTTTTCACGATGTAATAGTAATGAAATAATCAGTCAGTTGAAATTAATATAAATTTGTTTTATATTTACTGTGGTTCTTAATTTTAAGCTTTTTTTTAACAACGAAAAAAAAAAAAAAGAGATTCTGCTGTTATTAAAGGAGAAATGTAGCGTAAAAGGTGTTCTTATCTTAAGGTTATAATTAAACTTGTTTATAAAGGCATGAAATCTGTAAAAACTAAAACCATTTATTAGAATTACCGAAAACATTTATTGCTATTTTATAAACTTTATTTTGCTACTTATAAGAAATTTTTTTAACTATTCTTTTTTTTTTTCCTTCGAAGTGTAATGAAAATTTTTCTCTTTCTTATTTTTAGGTAAGTTTCTTTATATACATATACCAATTGCTGATTTAAGCAGTTTTCTGGAAGCTTTTTAAGTGGAAGAAAGATCTAGTAAGTTAAATACTTTATTACAGTTGGAATTGTTGGGACGAGGTCTCGAAGGTCTTAAAGTGGTTTTATTTGATTCATAGTTAATGCTGCCCAGGATAGAAAAATGAACTGAAAGTCGGAGGCAACTAAATGTCATTAAGCTGCAAAAACGTAGTTATATTTTTGTTTGAGATCATCAATTACATCTCATTAACGTCATCAAAGGAGTATTTAAATGATTTGGTTATGTATAATATAATACTATATTGCTTTTTATCTGTTTTCAAATGATAGAACAGGGTTATAGCTGGTTTATGCTCATGTTTATTAATTGCAAATATGGAACTGTTATGAGAAGGTTTTGAAACAGCGCGGGTACTAAGATTAAAGGATACAAAAATGATTTTCTTTTGATTCCCAAGTCTGATTGTGTTTTAGAAAGATTTTGTTGGTTGTGTCAGACTGTGGAATGCTTGATTTTGCAAATCATTCTTAGGTCTTTGGACTTCAATTTTGCCAGTATAAATCATGTAATCGTGAAGGTGTTTAATTCAAAGCATGCTCGTAAGGACGTGATTTGCAACTTAACTAGTCAAGCATCTGATTACTTAAAGTGAGAATACTTCCTGTTGTTAAGCTAATATGTCATCAATTGCAGATTACAAAAAGCTGTTATGAAATTTTATTTGATATTTATTCACAACTTGTGGATGTAATCATTGGCACACATAAAATTACGCTAATTTTCATTAGAAAAATAAGATTTTATACTGTATTTTAAAATATATCTCCAATACTCAGAGCTAAAATTACGCAATATTTCACCGTTGAATATTGAGGAAGATAAACTTTACTGTACGTAAGATTTACACTTAAAAATTTAATATTCATAATTTAAACAAATTGTCCATAGTTAAGAATTTTTTAGTTGAGAAGGTTTGCTCTCTCCACTGAAATTTGTGAGAAAAATAAGTTGCTTTCGAAATTCGTTGAGTATTTTCAAACCAAACATCTGCTAAATAAAGATAGAATTCGAAATTATTTCTAAATAGCGGAAGTACCTGATGCCAGTTAAATTAGATTGAGAGTAATGTATCTAACAATAGAGAGAATGATACCGCTGTAATCCTTCTCTAAAAACGATGCAGAAAATACGATCATAGTCATACATTTTTCAGCCTGATGGAATATAGGACCCAAGTAAAAAATTTCGATAAAAAAATAAGCTAATTTTTTCTCATTATATCATCAACAATGGCACGCAGTTTTGAATGATTTTCGTCTTTCTAATCAAGTGGTCGTAAAAGCTCAAGTTCCATCCAGTATTTAACCTGTATTCGATTTTAGTCGATAGTGTGCCGAAAAACTGATAGTAATTGACCAGAAATCAATAACGCGAACAACACACAAACAGGCAAATTACCTCAAAATTTACAAATTTTTTATTAACAAACTATACGATTTGAAAGAGAGCAGTAGCAACTCTTTTCGAAATAAAGCATTTTTAACTTCAACGCGCGAGACTGTTGCCACTCAGAGAAATGAGTGCGAAAATTAGTGTTTTCCGAGTTAATTAATATTTCGTCTGATTAAAGTCGTACGAAGATAGGAACAATCGAAATGATTTCCCACGGATTTTTGGAATTGGGAATAATTTAATGATTGGCAATGCTATTTTTATTTTGTTGTAAAACTTGAGAATTTTTTTTATTAAGGAACTCTAGGATTCGAAAATGATAGTGGCAACAGTTTTCCAAATAAAGCAGATCTCCAGCGTGTGAGATTGTTGCTACTCGGAAAAATGAGAGCGAAAATTAGCGTTTTCAGAGATTTTAATTAATATCTCGGAGTTTAGCTTACGGGGGGGGGGGAATGGACGTCGACGTTTCCCATGACCCAGAAAAGAACTGTAGAATGTTTGCTGACGAGCTATAGTAGTGACTGAGTTAATCGCGAGCCAACAAACATACATACGTTCTTCTTTATATGTATAGATAAATTGTTATAATTTATTGTAGGTATTTGAAGAATATTGTATAAAAATTCAACCAATGTTTAATCAGTTAATATTTATTTTAAATTTTGGTTTATACATATAAGTGGTACGTTACCATTACGTAATATTAATTATTAATTTGGTTTTTACCATATTTAAAAGTCGGAATGAGCTGAACAACATAAAGTCCTAGAATATCTTATTAAAGATTAATGTATTTTATATCAGAATCATGTTATAAATAGTTTAGCAACTTGTTTCATATATATTATAAAGTGAATTTAGTCAGTTTGGAGTTCTTTTGAAATGGTGCTGCTACTTAGCATGACCAACCGACTGAAATTTTGTTTTCGTATTTCAGGATTGACAGCTTTGTTTAAATATTGGAGAGGGGAGTTTAACTTAAAAAATGTATGGTTTGGTAGACCTTTTTCCTCTACTATAATGGCATTTCTCATAGAACTTCTCTGGTTCCATCAAATCATGTTTGAGAAATTTTATGTTAAAATTGCTTTTAAGACACTTCTTATAATTAAATAACCCTGATTCTGTCCATTTTAAACATCTGTAAGTAAGAATCAAGGTTTTGGTTTGGTTTATTTGATTATGGCAAAGAATGGGAAGGCCCTTTACTTACCAGAATCAAGGAATGATCTGCTTTGAGAAAAAAATTCTGGCATTTCACAAAATAGAAATATTTTTCGAATTCCTTGTTCATAGTTGGAAATTGAACAAAGTCGATTTTCAAATTCTGATTAGCAGCCAAATTGGCACTGTCTGTTAAATATTCAGTCATATTGCCAAGGCATACTTTAATTCTTTCTTTTCTTTTCTTTTCATTTGTTTAATTTGCTTGATTGTCATTTTATTTCGTCATTGGAATACCACTATCACATTGGTTACAAAAGCTCAGAAAAGAGTTTTTGTAACCAGTGTGATAGTTCCGATATTAGTTACAGAATCTAAATCATCCTCATCACATTTGTGGCACTGCTGCCACTCATTGGAGTTCTTTCCAGAATATAAGAATTCACCAGATGCCACAATTCAGTTAAATCAATTAGTTAGCTCTTCAAACGTTAAAAGAACTGACGTTGTATATCTCTGAAGGAACAATACGATAAGAACGAATAATTATGGCCCTCTTATATTAAAGTATTAAAAGCTATAAAAGTATCAATAACAAGCAATTAAGCACAAGAATGCAAGAAGAGGCAAAATCCAGTAAACCATCAGTGGGCTGAAAAGTCTGTCTTGGAACTCTACGAAAATTCCAGCTCAAAGTCGGCAAGTTTTATAGCATGGTGCGCCAAACCAGTATTCAGAGGGCAAGGACTTTCCCGGCCAAAACGCTCTTGAAATTCAAAAAAGTCCTGCAGGTTAGGATTAAACTGATTGAGATTTATGCAGAATATATGTAAATAAAAATCAGTGTCAGTTGTGCCATTGGATCTTTCTTGATGCGTGTGGTTTCATGGATTTGGGTTTAAAACAACGGGGTTTTGATAAAAATGTTATTGATATATCAACATCCAAATTGAGCTTTTATTCAATAACGAGTGGCAGCAGCATTAAAAATTTAGAATTTATTAATTACAAAATTATATTTTATTGCTAAATCAAATTTATAAAATCCAGCACGAGGTTAAACTGAAATTTTCGGTTACAAGGATACTAGCAAATTTTTTGCTTTCTAAAATAGTGTAAGAAATATAATTTAAGAATCAAAATCCAATCTTCTAAATATATTGTAAAAAATCACATTCCGATTTACTTCCTTGTGCGAAGTAAAGGATATATTGTAATCGCGAAAATTTTCGGGTATCCTATTTCAATAAAAATATCCATTTTGACCGCCCTCGATTCCATTTGAATGATGATTTTGCGTTACATCTGTACTTAAGGACAGAATAAGGGACTCTTTTTCCCAAAACGGACTGTGAAATGGATTTAAAATGGATTCAGAAGATATTTTTTGTGACGTACGTACGTATGTATGTGTGTATCTTGAATAACTGAAAAACAGGTTTGTATACGGGACTGCTATAATACATAGGTGTGCACCTCCCTTTTTGGTTGCAAACGGCACGCCAAACGTATATATATATATATTTGCTGTTACTCTGCTCGGTGAGCTAATTTTTTTTATTCTTATATGTTGTTAAATTGTATATATTTTGCTTTAAAAGTAATTGAAATATATTGTTCTTATGTTCCGGTTAAGGTTTTTATTCTATTAGTTAATCTGCATGCAATAGTTATAGTATTATCAACAATTTAAAAGTTGCTTAAGTTTCACTAAGCCTACGCCGCCATTAGTTTACATTTGAAACTTAGTAGCATAGTGAATTAAGTCAGCTTCTGCAACAGCTTTAGTGTTTTATCGCCGAGTGAGGGCAAAAGTCACTGAAAAATGCACCGAAAAATCTGTCTCCCTAGTTTTAATTAATTTAAATTGTAAGAATTGTTTTTTAATGGTTTTAAACTCTGTTTGGAGTTTAAGGATTTTCTCTATTTTACAATTTTTTATGAAGGTGTTTTGAGTTTTTATGTTTTTCTCCTTGCCGTGAAGTGAGAACTGAATTTATTGAATCAGAAATATATGTCTAGTGAAATTCGGGGAAATAAGTTGAAATAAAATGCAGCAAAAAATGCGCATAATTTAATAGGCCGCTTAGAGGAAGTCATGTGGTACCCCATCAGATTTTTAAGACTTCAAGTATGAAGAATTCCTTTAGTGGAGAGACAATATGGCATCTTACACATGTATATTTCCTAGATATTTACTTAACTACTGTTAACTTGAACACTTTAACGTGTATGTTTAAGTTACGAATCCTAATTTTATCTTTTTTTTTTTTGATACGAACTAACCTTTTTTTTTAAACCGTATTTGTAACATTTGGTGTCTTTTGCAGTCATACCGCTTATGGCGATAATACTTAAAAGGATGATAGCGTCAAATGTAAAATTTTAATTCAAATAAACTAGTAGTAGTAGTAGTAATGTAAGTATGTAGTAAAGTGTGTAAGTAGTAATTAGTAACATGTCCTCGAGAGGCAGAACATGCTCTGTTTAACAATTGGCCTTTGTAGGGCCTTGTCTTTCAACTACCAATCTAAAATCTTAACATTTAATACACGCGAAGTAATTTGCATTCCTACGGAAAACGGAAGGGAGAAATAACAGTGAAGATCCAAAACATAAAATAAACGGCTAATTAACATAAAGGAAACTTACAATTTAGCCGGAAGTTTTTGCTTTTGTATTTAACCTCTTTCTCAAATAATTTGCCTTGTGGCAGTTAAAGCAATGGGAAGAAACATGTATAGTCGAGCTGCCGAAATTGATGTGAGCAGAAAGGAAAAGATTTTAAGCAGTTGAAAATTCTACTCAAATGTTGCCTGTGTGTAATGTCGCACAGGATTGTACAAATATGTAGGTGTAGAAATGTATTAACAAAGCAAAACAAATTATTGAAAGTATTAATAATAATTTTTTTTTGCTAAAGATATATTGAAATATAATTCATTTTTTTCTTTTTTTAAAAAAATTATGTATTATTTATATTTGAGAAATGCTGTGTTAATCGAAAGTAGAATGCAATCGTGCTATTCAGAAGATTTCTGGAAGATGGCAAATGTCAGTTTGAAAGTGATAGTGGGAACCCTTGAAATTTTGTCTTACTTTCGGTAGTATTTCGTTTCCTTTCAACAGCAAGAAACATCAGTATAAAGAGAATATTGTAAAAAAGAGTTTAAAAATATGTGAGTATCATTAATTACAAATCGTATTATTAATTTAAGTATCATTTTTAGAAAGTTGGGCTTATCAAAATTCTTAAAGAAAATGGATCGATTGCGAAAAGTTAATTAGTTTGTAGAAGACAGGGCCGATCGTAGCAGGTGGCAAGATGGTGGTGCACAGCACATCGGCGGCCGAATTTAAGAGCGGCAATATGGTTATGAAACATGTATTTCTGTAAAAAATATGCTGTGTACACCGCATGACTTCCTTGTACGGAATATTAAAGTATACCCATTTTTTCCTGCTCTTCATTTAAACTTATTTCCTTGAATTTCATTAGAGATATATTTCTCTTTCAATTAATTCAGTTCGTACTTCGCGACAAAAATACGTAAAATCTCAAAATATTTTTATTAAAATTTGAAAAATATAGAAAAATGTAAAACATTAATACAGTTAAAACAATTTACAATCTTTTTATACTTAAAATTAGAGTTTCTATGCAAAAACAAGCAAGTATTTCGGCCAGTAGGTAATAAGGCATATTTTTCGGTGCACAAAACTGAAAATTCACTTTTGATCTTACTTGGCAAAAAGGAACGGAAGGCGTAGAAACTGACTTAATTTGTTGTGGACGCTATGCTGAGTCAATATATGAGATAATTTAATAACTTAAATGTTAACACCAGAATGGATTAAGCAGTATTTAATTCGCAATAATAAAAGAAGACGTTATCTTTGTTATTGCCAAGCTTAGTTTCTCTAGATTGGCAACAAGTCCACTATTCTGCTAAGTTTCAAATGTAATTGGCAACAAGTCCACTATTCTGATAAGTTTCAAATGTAAACAAATATGACTGCTCTACTAAACAAATATTAGGCTTAGCCGCACCTAAACAACTTTTAAATTGTTAATAATTCTAACTCTATAACAAGCAGGTTAACTAAAGGCATAAAAATCTTAACCGGAAGATAAGAACAGCACAATTCAATCATTTTTAAAGCAAAAAATGCACAATTTACAAACGTATAAGAATTACTGAGCCGAGTAACAGAGTGGATATATATCATAAATTTATGTACTTGGTGCAGCCGATTGCAACCAAAATAGGAGGTGCACATCTACATGCTATAGCAATCCTATGTAAAAAATTTCAGCGTTCTGAGGTTACTCATTTTTGAGTTTACGAGATAAATACATTCATACATACGTACAGACGCCACGAATAAATCTCTTCAGAATCCATTTTAAATCAGTTTTATAATTCTTTTGGGGGAAAAAAAGTCTCTTATTCTGGCCTTACGTACAGGTCACCCAAAAACATTGTGAAATTACATTCGATGGCGGTCAAAATGGATATTTTCAAATATTGTTTGAAATATGATACCCGAAATTTTTCGCTATTACCATCCATTGTTTGAAATATGATAACCGAAATTTTTCGCTATTACGATACTTCCTTTTTACTTCGTACAAGGAAATAAAATCGGGCGGCCTTGCACGTGAGCGGCCGATGGTCTAGGATCGGTACTGGTAGGAGGCATTCATTTCCATTATTCAAATTATGCTACATAATGGTGAGATAAAATCCAGGTAATATACATTAAACATTTAATACCCATTTTATGAAAATCCCACCTGTTCACGGTTACGATGAGAGTATGATCAAACAGAAAAGTTGGGTCATTCAGAGCTGTAAATTCTTAAGTGCTTTCTTATATTGGCAATTTTAATAAGCTAGCATCGTTAGGCGGGAGCGTAAGCGTGTCCTCTCCTCGACGAGAGGGTTCTGGGAGTGGAGGTGCTTTTTTTTTTCGCCTTTACTTTTATTTGCCATCCTTGTTTACGAAAGGAATTGTATTCAGATTAGTTCCTGCTTTTCCAAATTTAGTCTAACGTGTTTCAGTTCTTAAGACTCATGATCATATTTTTGTACATTTGTACACCAAGAAGGAGTGGTCAGAAAGTGATGAAATTTGGAAAAAAGACAGAAACAGCAAGCAGCAATAAGTGATCTTTATTTCAAAATGATAGAATACAGAGCGAGAATGGCGTCGGCTCAGTAGGATGTAGGACCACCGCAGACAACGATGCACGAAGAAACACGTCTAGGCATAAAGTCAATAAGAGTGCGGATGGTGTCCTGAGAGATGGCTCTCCATTCCCTTTCAACCATTTGCCACAGTTCGTCTTCTGAACGAGGCAGAGTCTGCAAATGGCGTCCAATCACATCCCACACGTGTTCGATTGGTGACAGGTCAGGAGAGTACGGTGGCCTGGGAAGCATCTGTATATCTTGCAGAGCATGTTGGCAGATGCGAGCAATGTGTGGTCGGGCGTTATCCTGCTGAAAAATTGCATTAGGCAGCCGCTGAAGGTAGGGGATTGCCACCGGCCGCAGTACATTATTCAAGTATCGTTGGGCCGTCATAGTGTCCTGAATGCAAACTAGAGGTGACCTGGAATCGTAGGCAATAGCGCTCCAAACCATTATGCCACGCTGTCGCGCGGTGGGGCATTCCACAGTTACTGCCGGATTAGATCTGTCTCCACGTCGACGCCACACACGTATGCGGCGACTGTCACTGGATAAACAGAAGCGTGACTCATCTCAGAACACGACGTTTCGCCATTCTGTCATCCTCATCCCTCCAGTCCGGCACCATTCTAAACGTTGGCGTCTATGCTGGGGGGTCAATGGCAGTCTTCTTAACGGACGCCGTGAGTGCCGGCCACGTTCAACCAATCGACGGGAAATGGTTCTCGTCAACACGGAAACATCCAGAGTATCGTGCACATGCTGCAGAATTGCGGTACAAGTGACTTGCGGGACCGCCCAGCTTGTCGGCGGATGCGTCGATCTCCGCGTGCTGACGTCACTCTGGCTGCACCTGGACCCCTCCTCCTTCTCACATTCCTTTGTTCCAACCATGTCCGCCATAGCCGATGCACCGTGCTCGCAGCCATGTGGGTATCAGCTGCGATTTGATGTAAGTCCCAACCCGCCCTTCTCAGTCCGATCACCATACTCCTCGTAAAATCGTCTATCTGCTGGAAGTGCCTTCGTTGATGGCGGCCTGGCATTCTCTCCTATTACACGTATCCTCCGGGACAAAAAACCGACTTTGTTCGATAATTTGTCTGGCAGAAATAACGACGCGAATATTGCCCATTCTGCACGTTCCTTCCCTTATATTTTACTTCACGTGCGTCGGAGAGCTGCGCATTTCAGATCATTCGCATAACTCAGTGACGTGCGTCTACTCTAAAATTTGCTCTGACCACTCGTTCTTGGTGTTGCATTTTCAATGTCGAGCAGTGTAATTGATTACTTATGGGTACCCCTGTTAGTGTAATGGGAATAATGGATTAGATAATTCTGATGCATTATCCCCATTAAATTCATCTATAATTCAGAATTGATCTACACTTTTGTATCGCGAATAATATAAGAACGCGAAATAAAGAAAATCTGAAGAACACGCGTGATGACCGAGTACACATACTTATTTTCAAGACAGAGCGGCTGTGCGAAGTGGTTATTGACCGGTGGGAAGTTGCATGATCTTGCAATAGAACGGTTTTAGACTAAATAAATAAAAATAAAAATTGTCTGCTTAAGTCTGACCTGCTTAGCCAAACGTTCAAAATTATAGAATTGTTTTGACACTTCATGTTGTACGATAAACCTAATGTTATTAATCTACAAATGTAACTCCTGTGTGTAATCTTCCCCAAGCGGAAAGAAATTATCGTTTCTTATTTAGCTTAGATTCCAAGAGCACTAAATTAATACAATTATAGCACACGTAACTAACTCAGCATTTATTTGCTCTACGGTATCAGACAGTACTCCAACGAAGTTAGAATAATCTACCTACTGTAAAATACCTACTGTCTGTAGTGAATGTAGTAGTGCCCTGTAGTGAAACTACCTGCTGTCTGTAGTCACTACAGACAGAACAAAACTTATATTCAGCTTTTTCTGCCTGAGAATATAATATTTTAAATATGTATAAATCGAGTAGTAAATTAGGGACTAAAACCCATTTATAATCTGATAGTAAATTAGAGACTAATAACTTGGAATTTAATTTAAAGGGACTCCACCACTGGCCGACCGGTTAAAGACCTCTGAATACTGGTCGTACTGTGTTCAAACTCAAAAGCTTTGTGTTGCCACTCGACAAAGTGTAAGATATTTATGTCTTAGATTTAATCAGACATTTCAGCGATATAAAAAAAGTGTGTTGCCACTTGTCAAAATGTAAGATGTTTTTTTGTCTTTCAAGTTTTATAAAAAGAAATGTGCTTAGTCTATATTTTAGGGTAGCCCTTGGATTATCGGCAAGTTGATGTTTCATTTATGGTAACCTAAGTTGTTGAATGTTGTGGAAATCCTGTTGTGACGTGATTTGTTGTAATGCGTGATTGCGGTGATTTTGACTAATGGGAAAATATTTTCAAGGTCTTATTTAGGTATGGATGTTAGTTAGGAAGTACGTTGCTTATTTTATGCTTTACACCATAAAATGCGTGCTGGTGGTACGATTAACATGAAGTTTCTGTACACTTTAGAGCGATTGAGAAAGAAAACATTGATTGACTGGTGTGTCAATGAAGATTTAAATGGCTTCGTTTACCTCTCGGTAAATTACGCAGTGGGATTTAAAGATTTCGAAATCGGAGCTCATATCAACGCTATGGAAGGCATGTGGGGTGTAATAAAAAGGGATTTTCGAAATGCTTCATCCAGTACGGATGCTATTTTTCATTTTTACTTTTCTGAATTAATGTAGCGACGGTAATATACAGATTCTAGTTTAGATAATTTTTGGATGCTGTTAAGGAATTCTGTGTGCCACACATATCGAAGAAAGAGAAATTTTTAAATAAGGGAAGTCGATATTTCGTTTTTGTACTGCGTAGATTAGATAACATATATTTCCATTCTTATTTGATTTAAAATGCAATTTATTGAGATTATATATTTTTTGTTTATTGAATTATGTTTTGGACTCCATTTTACTGGGAAGGGCGTTGGACATAAACAGGAATGGAACCAAAAAAATTGCCAGTTTTCTCCAAGGGGTACCGTGAAATATATTTTTACCGAAATGTATTGCCACTTTCTAATACAGATGGGTTTTTTTTTTCTAATACAAATGGTTTACTCGGCAGTTGGTTACCATTTGTCGAAGAGTAAGATAATTCATTTTATTTATTCTGCTATTAATCAGCAAACTAAACGGTTAAAAGCAATAAGCGCAAATTGTCTTTAATTATTCTTAATGAATAACCCGTGAAACTGCGTTAGCGAAATTTATTAAAAATGTATACAAGGCGGTCAAAAAGAAACTTTGCCAACATCTGCACGTCTAAGTCCTTTCCGGTTAACTGATTGAGATGAGATTGCAAATATAGTTATTCGGACGTATGCGCTCGAGATTCTGTGCCTGGCAACACAGGGGCGCTCACGGTTTCGTTTATAGTTGCAGAAACTCGAAAATGTCGAATGGCAACGCCAACTTTTTCCAGTCGCAAAATGTTAAGCGTATGCTAAACCCTTAAATAGTTTTGAAACGATACCGATATGTCCAAAAACTGGCGTGTTATGCATACCCAAAAAAGAGTTCTGAAAACCGGCCAATGAAACACGATCTGGGCGCACGCAGAAAATTTGCTAATGACAGAGACAATACACCGATCACTGATGACAACACATATTAGATAAAAGAATACTTTTATTTAGATCAAACATTTTCCACATGGGGGCCATCACAGGCAAGTATGCAATGCATCGGAAGATGGTGGACAATACCGCTGAACGCAACATGGCATGAGGGATGTTTGCAATCTCACGCCGTATAGAATCTTTAAATCCGACAAAGTTTGCGGATTGCACAAGTAAACTGTGGCCTTGAGATATCCCCAAAACCAGAAATCCATAGGCGTCAGATCGGGGGATCGCGGAGGCCACGGAAAAGGATAATGGCGTGAGATGATGCGATCACCAAAATGTTGTTCCAGGACCATTTAACAAACGTCGCTATATGTGGAGGTGCAACATCTTGCATCCAAACGAAGGCATTGAGTGCATTCCGCCTACGCAATTCCGGTAGTAGCGTTCACCAATTTTGATAATACAGTTTTATCAATTCACCACGAATTTTCACAGGAAGAGTAATTTCGTGGCCATGTGCGAGTTCCCGAATGACGACTTCGATTACCCGCCTGGTATTTTATCGGTTTCTTACGTTGAATGTCTGGCGATCAGCGTTCAGTGATTGGTACTTGCCTCTATTATATGCAAATTTTCTGCGTGCTCCCAGATCATGTTTCGTTGGCCGGTTTTCAGAATTGTTTTTTGGTCGTGTGTGTGTATGCATAACACGTCCGTTTTTGGACATATCGGTACCGTTCCAACGCTATTTAGGGTTTCCGCATGCGCTGAACATTTTACGACCGGAAAAAGTTGGCATTGCCATTCGACATTTTCGAGTTTTTGTAACTATAACCGTAACCGTGAGCGCCCCTGTGTTTACCATTCGCAGAATCTTGAGAGCATGCCTCCGAATAACTAATTTGCAATCTCATCGGTTAACGGGAACGGAAGTTAGACGTGGAGATGTTGGCAAAGTTTCTTTATGACCACCCTGTATATGCTTTTCTTTTCATAATGACTATTTTAAGTGTCTTGATACGCAAAGAGGCTTGTATTAACGAAATAGAAGTTTATATTAATTACGCACAAAAGCTTATTATACAATAAAGCTCTTAAATTAATTATGTTGCAAATCAAGTTTAACATTTTATTAGGTTAGTCTACTGTTGGTACAGCAAATTTGTATTTTAAAAAGCTGAATCATATAATTGATTTATGAATCATAATTTTTAAAATTATGTTATCTAACCACTTTTCTGTTTAAGAAAATTCGATTTATGTGAAGTTAAAATAAAAGTAGCAAACGATAACAAGGCGAAGGTAAAAATTTACGTTCACAAATAATAATAATTATAATAAATATATTAAAATATGATACTATATGAAATAATAATGTATTAAAAATTTAATTAAAATTACTTATAATTTAAAAAATTGCTTTTCATATATTATTAATAAATATTTATCATTGAATACTGGTATAAGTGAGAATAAATTCCATGCGAATAATTTTCAGTAACATTTTTTTGATAGCTGTGGCAATTCATTGACGATTGTAACAGTGCATAAATCACATTTGGCAATTTCAACGCTTATAACAAATATAGCAACTTTCAAAACCCGCCTGTATATAAATTCACTTGTCTCTGGATTTTTAGAATAAAAATTTCTAATTTTTTGCATATGCAAAATTGCGGAATTGTTTTGGAAAAACTTATAAAAGTTATTTCAAAATACAATTTTTAAAAATAAACCGGAAAAAATGTGGGAAATTTATTTGGATTAAACCTAAATTGTGAATTATGAAAGAAAAAAATTATTAAAAACAATTAAAAAAGAGATACTATTAAATATGTAGCAAATTCAGTCAACATCGCGAGGTGAAAGGTTTGAATGCTATTTTAAAAAAAATTCCACTGTGATTTTTAACAAAACCTGGCAACTTAGGCGTAATTTGAGTCGTCAAATTGAAACATATAAAAAAAAAAAATCGGCCTATCATTTCTGAAAAAGGTCGATTTTGTATCAAAATACGTATGTTAGAACAATGCTATTTTATGTATATCTTAAGTCACGCACTCCAGACGTGAAAAACGTGTTTTGAATTTCGTCTAGTTGGAAAATATACGGAATCGAATTCTTTTTCTTCCCCCCGTTGTACGTTAGTTTGAACTGGTAAATTAGAGTCATTCTTAGATTGGCATTAATTTTTAAGCAAAAATGCATTTTTGAAAGTGAGCTAATTTGGGACCATCGTTTTTATTGCAAAAACTGGAAACATTAAATTCTTGATTTGCAAGCATTAATTACAAATGAAACCATTCCTGTTTCCAATATTAATTTTGAGACAGTTATATACGGATTAATGGGAATAAAAGTTCTTCTGTTGCATTAAAAGTTGTTAAAGAGCTAAAATAAGATATAAATAATCCATATAATAATATTTGTTCGCCAAAATTAGAGAAGCCGAGATAATTTTAAAAATTGAAAATTGTCGAAAAATAAAAATGCTTATCTGGAATTCGGCTTTGTATAAGTTTTGCGGTCCTTCTGTTACGATTGCAAATACTGAGATTGTAGTTTCTCATGATTGCATGGTCTGCGAAAGAATGCTAGCTATCATGTATTATTGCCAGATGGAGGGAAACAGTATTTTTTTTTATCATTCAGGTCGTTATTATTTTTTTTTTCAAATACTATTATTCGCTTTCGTATTTCTTTACTTTAACAGTTCTTTTCAGTGACCTTAGGGGCAAATTTTGTTACTTTAATACTTGAATGTGATGTGATGCGAGATTTAAATGTGAAGGAGTCACTAAAGTAGCACTTACGCAAGGTTCTGTAATATTAATCTTTGCGTCGGATACCTTTTTATTTATTTATCTTTTTAGCGGGTTTAGCAGCGATGGAGTGGTAAAGTCGCTAAACGCAGGTAATTTGGCCCGGGGATTCGAATCCTGGTGAACGGACTGATTGCATGGGCGGTTTTGTGGCTTTCGCCATGTGTAACGTGTTCCTCCTGTCTAAGGGAAAGTGGCATGAACGCCAGCTCTCCTTAGAAAGTCCTCAACGAAGTCATCCCTTCCCTTAAGCAGATAACCCTCGAGTGCATTACCGTAATTAAATAAACCAAACCATCGTTTTTTACTCTGAAAAATGCTATTTACATTTACTTCCAACATTTTTTAAAAGGTAATTAAGAGAATTAATGTGTTTGCTCTTCATGCAGATTCCTGCCGTTGTTTTCAGCTTATGTTCAAGATTATTAGGAAATATGCTCCCTCCCCAGCCGTCACATTTTGCAGGCATGTCACGAACTTAAACAAATATGTATGTGTGGTTTGTATTCGAAACCTATTGCAGGTTTATTTTTTCTTTTTAAATTTACGCCCACCAGCGGCCGAGCGGTAAAGACGCTGAACACTGGTAGTTCGGTCCGAGGTTCGAATCCCGCGAACGGGCTGGCTGCATGGGCGTTTTCGTGGTTTTCCCCATGTGTAACATATATACGAGCCAGTTTCCCTTAGAAAGTCCTCCACGAAGGCATCCCTCCCCTTAGGCAGATAGCCCTCGTGTGCTTTGCCATAATTTAATAACCTAACCTTTTTAAATTTACCTACGCTTGGCAGAATCACATCTGAACGCTTTTGTTGTGGGTTTGTCAGGAATACTTGTTTTTTTAAGAGTGAGAAAATAAGTCCATACATCGTCTAATGCTCCTGTTTTTTACAAGACATAAGTGTTCGCATTGATTCTTTAAATCGATGTTTTTCAGAGTAATATAAAATAGTTAAGTGATCAGAATTTTAATGAATTAAGTTTTCTAGATACAAATGTAGTTGACCGAGATCTGATATGTTTACAGTGAATTTTTTATCGGATATTTATGGCAAAAAATTTGTGTATGTACCTAGGAATAGTGTATTAAAACAAGCCAGTGTTCATTTTATAGAAGTTAAACAACAAGAATCGGGGCGACATTTGTAAATTTTGGAGGACTGGTTTCGATGATTTAAATATAGAACCAACTTTTTCAGCTGCCTAAGTGCAAATGAATGAGAGAGAATATGGTGATAAGATAAAAATGATTGGAAAGAAGTCAAGCTATTAGCCCCATTTGTTGAGGAAACAAGAATGCTAAAATATAATTTCCTTAAAGGCTCAGGGTAAGGATGGATTGGAATTATGGTCGTTAACTAAAAAAGGAAGTTATTATTATTATTTTTTTTTTAAATATGAAACGGCCTCTAGAAAATCTGATTCACCAATGGAAGATGCTTTTTGAATAATTTCGGTTGAAAAAAAAAAACAAATTTTTTTTTTTGACCAGCAGTGTTGGGCAGTAGAAAATTTCTGTGTTTCCTTTTCCCTATCATATGCGTCATGTTCTTTAACGGAAAATTTTAAGGCTCTCTTAGTTTGACAAGTGAAAATTAAACCACGTTGGCAAGGAATCCTGCAAATATCCCAGGAATTCATATCCGGAACTGGGTCTTTAAGTATGGAATTCGGAATTTTTTGCTTATGGGGAAAAAATTAAAAGTTTAAATTTATGTAAAATACGTGCAGTTTTATAGCTAATCGATGGAAAGAAAGGAATGTTAACAGAATTTTTATAATCATGTAAAACAAGAGGGTGTCTTTCGTAAGATACTAAATGAAGATGTTTAGTATCTTTATTCAGTCAAGGTAGAGCCAGGAGAACTGTATATGATCAAACCCAGTTTTTCCTGAAAGCAACCAACTGAAATCAAAAGTGTCGTAGTTTGTTCCTTATACGAGCTGTTCTAAAGTACTTCCCGTTTGCCCGATTTTAAATCATTCGTTCTGCCAAAAACATTACAATCATAAGCTCATTTGTTGTATTCAAGATTCGAACTCAAGCCTGTTAGCACAGTGGTAGCCAATTTCCTGTAATCGCAATGCCATTCACAGCGGCCCTTGGAACCTCGCTCAGCGAAGAATGTAATTCGTATAGTAAGTGATGTATGTCGAAGGATCTAATGAACCGAAAGTTATGCAGTGATATGTACTGTTCATGACAAGTTACTGCGCAAATAAAATTTTTCCTTCTCATGAAGAACGCTGAGTTCATAGTTTTGCTTGCTTTCGATTTATGGTACATACTGAATAAGAAGCTAAGCACACCAAACTTGTTTCATCATTTGAAAAATAGGTGTATAATTTGTAATACTTCAGTTCAGTGGTTTAGCAGTTTAGTCATTTATTTCAGTTTTCAGATTCTTTTCCTTTTGTTGATTGCAAGTCACCTTATGTTACGCCGAATAGTTTTTGTTTCAGTTGTTATCAATTTATGTACAGTAGAACTGCCAATATCCGAACGAGCTAAAACCGCAGCACCTCCTGATTTACTAAAATTTCTGATAATTGGGGTGTCCGTCATCCTTTCCCGTTAAATAGATACGTGTTCACTGTATTGCAAATGAAAGAATTTTTCATTTTGGTTAATCAGATTTTATGCCAACAGAAATATTTCTACCGCTAAAAAAGTAAATTACATTTCATAAGAAAAAATACTAAGTTTCATCGACAAAATTAAGGAATAAAATTATTTTTTATTTAACTAGATACAAAACACATTTCTGTTTGATATAAATTAAGGTGCTGAAATTAGTTTTTTTACATATACCGTAAAAACTAAACGCTAAACTTGTTTTATTTTTATTATGCTAAAATTAAATAGCGAAAATTTGTTATTATGGAATGGAATTATGGTCGTTATTATGGAATTATGGTCGTTAAATGCTCACCGACGGCCGAGTGGTAAAGTCGCTAAACACTGGTAGTTCGGTCAGGGTTTCGAATCCCGGTGAACGGGCTGACTGCATCGGTGTTTTCATGGTTTTCCTTGTGTGTAAACGTGTATACAAACCAGTTCCTTTAGAAAGTTCTCCATTAAGGTATTCCTTCTCATAGGCAGATAGCTCTCGAATACTTAATCAAGTAAACCAAACCATAGGCACGGTCGTTTTTGTAATGAAAGCGTCTGTCTACAATTTACGTTGGAGATAAGATAATGTTAGATATAACGAATGGATGTTATTTCTGAACTTTTTAATGCATAATATAGTAAAATTATGCAGGATTACCAGGAAGAATCATTTAATATTTTTCTGTTCGTAACAAACAGAAAATTATAAAAATATGTCACTGTAAAGAAAAAATATGTTAATTTTTTTTATGTCAGTGTAAAGAAAAAAAATGTTAAATTTTTTTTTTCGCAAGTGCTCAGTAGGACTGCGTTAGTCACCCGTATAATAGCAATGCGATATGCCATTTCTTGCCAAATACGTTCAAACATCATAAGTGCGTCGTTTAAGTTCGGGCAAAGTTGTAGGCAAAAGTGGTATGAACACAAGATTTTTGACATATCCCCAAGGGTAGAAGTCACATGAGGTTAAGTCAGGCGACCTAAGAGAGCAGTGAAGGAGTAAATCATCGGCTGCACTGTGACCAAATCAGTGGTGTGATGGTTCTCGAAATGGTTTAGAAATGTACGAAGCTTCAAATGCCAGTGAGGCAATGCACTATCTTGTTGAAAAATGAAATTTTGCATATCATCCTTCAGCTGAGGGAAAAGCCAAATTTCCAACATATCGAGGTAAGTTATACCACTCACTGATTTTTCGGCAAAAAAAGAATGGTCCGTAAACCTTTGAAGACACTGCACAGCAGCTCATTTGCTCACTGCTTGTGACGGGAGTCCTTGACTTGTTCATTGCAGGCATGGGGATTTTCCGATCCCCAGATTTGCACGTTATGGCGGTTTTCTTTACTATCTAAAAGGAAGGTGGTTTCATCACTAAATACGAGTTGATTGCAAAAATTTCGTCTTGCATAGCTTCATCCATGAAAAGACAGTAGTTTAGGCGTTTCATCTCGTCACTAGGCTTCAGTGCCTGCGTTGCTTTGTAATTTGTAAGACTTAAAATGCAATTTTTTCTGAACATAGTTCAAACGGTAGATTGAGGTTCACGACTAGCACGAACCGTCGATTTCTTCGGACTGCATATAAGTCTCTCGCGCTCTTTCAATTTCTCTGCCGAAACACTTGGTTGCCCTGGACTTTTGCCTTTACACAGGCATCCGGTTTCCTGGAACTGATTCTGCCACCTTCTGATACTCTGAGATGTCAGTCCTTTATTTGTGTGATACTTTCTCCTAAATTCAAGCTGAAGAGTGGTTCCTGAGTGACTTCTTGTAAAGGAGAGCACACAAAAAGGGTTTCCTGCTTAGACACAATTTCCACTTTTTTCAAAATTTCAAAAGCGTTTTAATGACAACAGTGCTTCTACATGTTCGAAAAGACAGTGTTACAAACTAAAAATGTAACATTTTTCCTTTACAGTAATAATTTTCTGTTAGTCATTATGGAAAATATTAAGTTTTGTAATCGGATGATTCTTTCTTGATAACCGTGTATATTATAGCATTGTTAAATTACGATTATTTGAATGATTATTTCGAATTAATTTATTCTTGTAATTTTAAATTATTTAAAATTATATTTTTAGTAAATAAATTTAAGTTATTCATAGACAAGTAAATTCAAGTAATTTTTACTTTCTTGTACGAAGTAAAGCAAATACTTAAGTCGCAAAAAGTCACATTTCAAAGAAAATACGTTTTCACTGCTCTCGAATCCATATGAACAATGTTTTTTTTTTTTTTTTTTTTTTTTATTTTTTTTTTTTTTTTTTTTCCATGACATCTGTTTGTACGTCTAGAATAAAGGACTCATTTTTCTCCCCCAAATGGATTGTAAAAGGGATTTAAAATGCATTCAGAAGAGTTTTTTTGTGACGTCTATACTCAACGTGCTTACTTTGTGTGTATCTCGCATAACTCTAAAACGAGTAGTTGTAGAACATTGGAATTTTGTATATGGGGCTGCTGTAACATGTAAATGTGCACCTCCTATTTTTGTTGCCATTGGCCGCTTCAAACTTATATATATATAGGCAGATCCGATGCGGTGAGCTCAGTTTTTTTTCCTTTATTAGGTTGGTAAATTGTGCATTTCTTTCCATTGTTTTCTGTTGTTCTTTCGTTAAGTACAAATAAATTTCTTAAGTTTACATTTTAAAACTTTTATAGGTTTTCTACAAACATGGCTGAGCGGAATGGGTGGAGTAAAGCCGTTCGAAGGCATAACTATTAACTAGCCAAAACAAAACTCAGTGTTTGTATTTAGAATCTTGTAAAAGCGAATGTTATTGCACCGGTTTTTTATTTACGTATATTATTTATTTTCGGCTGCTTAGTGATCCAGTTCTTTCTATATCCGAAGCCTTTCACACGAAAAAAACTAACTACGCTTACTGTGATTTTTTTATTATTAAAGTATTATACATTAATATTATATATGGATGCAATTTCGATTTTATAACTGTTCAAGTAGTGCAGAAGATTGACATTTCATACAGCTTTGCATTGACATTTCGTAGTAAGATTTCTTCAGCATGTTGGCTTTGTCAACATGTCATTTAGTCTAGTCTTTTACTAAGACAGGGCAATCGACTTCCGATTCTTATCTATCGTTAGAATTCGTATTCACTGTTGATGCCCCCTCCGGATTGTAAAAATTTCAGAGAAAGAATTTAACACCCATTGCACAAGTGATTTGAAACTTTTATTTCACGATATACACAAAACGCAAGGTTTGGGTACTCTACAAGTGGTATCACATGCAAGTAAATGTCGATATTGATGAAACGCTGCATGTTATCGTGAATTTCTCGCTACTCACCGAAAGATGGCATCCATTGCTACCCATTCATGAATGAGGTTGTGCAAGAAAACTACCGGCTTACATTCTACAGAATTTTGAATAAGTTTGGATAGTGATTGCAGTGTTAGTCCGCAAGGGCTAAAGTTTCAAGTTCCGCAAGTTCTCATATAAATACGCCATACTTATATAATAACAATAAATATTATTAAAATGCTAAATATTAATATTAACAAGTACCTTGACATTATATTTCCATTATTATGATCGTTATTTAAAGGCATAAAGCTTGTTTTATGCCTTTACAAACTGCTGATATTTCTAAAATTTAATTGTGATAAGAAAAGTGGGACGAAAAGTTACACTATTCAAACTTAGTTTACTTACAAAGTGACACTATTCAAATTTATTTACTTACACAGCGGTATTTTTGTTAGCATGTTTAAAACAGTGAAAGGTCATAAAGTTATATGTCAGTCATTTGCAGTCATTAAAGCAGTCATTTGGGTGGGCTGATAAAAGGTTGGTTAGGTTAGGTTGCAGAGACTATTTAAAACCTTTTTGAAGCTAGAAACGAAGAAATCCAGTGCCCTCGCCGGTATTCGAGTTCAGGACCTCCCGATTGCTAACCGTACGCACTTTCCATTTACACCATGAAGCCCTTCGTATACCGTCACATGTCAGGAGAAAATACCTTATGAGGTTAATTGAATATGATTGAGCTCACAAGTGTTATTTTCCGAGGGATAGGGACATTCGTGGAGTATTTTCTAAGCTCATATTCACGTTACACACGGAAAAATCATGGAAACAACCATGCAGCCAGCCCGTGCGCCTGGGATCTAGCCCGGGTCGAACTTTCAATATTCAGTGATTTTTAACCATTCAGCCCCAGTGCTGGGGGCTTGGAGGATAAAATGTCAAGCAAGGCGAGAAAGCTTATCTGCAGAGAAGTTTAGACAGTTTCAGCCAGCCCTCTCCATTTCTTTCTTATTTATTGGTACGACATGACGAATAATGTCATGCAGTGTTTTAAGTGAAAATAGAAAGTCATTCAAGCATTTTATTTATGTGGCAACAAAAATATGAAACAATTTGTAGTAACCTTGTTTGTAGTCATTAAACTTGAGAACGTGTGTGAATGTTGCAATTTTCAGCATGTTTTATTCATTTATAATAATAATAATTAAAACTGTACGATTACTTTAGCGGCGTATGCAAATTTCGTATAATTGTATTGTTTCAACACCTATCGAAAACCTGGTATGGAGCGCATTTTAGCTTTGTAGTATCCCGGGAAATCATAAAAGCAATTTGCGCTGAAGTCCTTAGGCCATCTCTACAGAGCTGCCATGCTTATTGCTTGACTACTACTATTCTGGATAATGCAACTAGGTAAAAATGGGTGTTAACCAAAAAAGAAAACACTGAAAACTCTGTGTGACAAAAAAGAAAAGACTGAAAACGATGTGTGAAAACGAATTAATTAGGGCTGATTATTTGTAAGGTTAGTTTGGATTGCATAAAAGGATGCTAATTAACAGAATTTTTATTTATCTGGCGTCGTGCGTGATCTCATTTCGTTCGGAGAGTACTGGTAAAGCTATTTAATCCCCTCCCTTCCAAAGAGGATTGAAATAACTAAGAAATCAGTCTGTTAGCGTCTTATGAACAGTAAAAGCGCTCGGAATTCAAGGGAAGATAGGCAGACATTTGAGCATAGGGATTTTTTATAATTCATTAAAAGTAGTTTAAATAGCTTTTGTTAAAAATGTTATCTTTTTATACTGTTTTTCTCATACAGGCATCACCCCATTTATTTAACAGGTTAGACCTAAAGCATATTCAAATAACGGAAACTGAAGTTTCTTTCTCAGAGCTGAAGATGTATTTTGGTTATATTATCTTTAAAACGAAAACATCTTTAAAAAGAAGTATTCCCAGGCCTTGATTACTGCCTAATAAACGTTATGTATAGGATAGCGGATTGTGTTGACCGAGGTCAGAATACTTCTGAACGTGGAAGGCTGTTGTTTCATGTTAATTTTAAACTCACCATATTCAAAACACGTTTGTACATATTTATGTACAAAATTTGGCAACGAATTGGCTGAACCATATGTTTTCATTATTGAATATGACGTTCAGAATGACGGAATGGTTTTGTTTGAATGATATGTAATTCGGAAGATAATAAAAGCATTAGTTCATTTTCGGGGTACCATAATGCATCATTTTATGCTCTTACTGTGATGGAAACAATAGAGGCTGATTTCAAAATCTCTGTCACCCTAATTTAAATCCACGTATTTCTGCAATTAAATCAAATTAAATGAAAATTTTTTCGAAGGAGATATCTTCAGGCTTGGATTTCCGTGGAGGAGGTGGTGACACTGGGTACACATTATTAACCGAATGTGCGTGGAAACAGCCGCTGGACAGACAGGCGCAGCGGATTTTCGGATGGTTGGGCAGGTAGACTCAGACCAGTGCGTCACAACTCTTTTCCTCTCACGTACCGTATGATTATGAATCACATTAAAGAGTGACGACTTCCGCTGCTAGCGCCTTGTAGAAGGGTTATCGCACTTCGCTCGCCTGCGCTTCCCTGGAGAGCCAGGCCACGCGCTTGTCTTGATTTGTTTTAACTTGCTGGTCGGCTTCCCGGTTTTTTCCACGTCGGAAAGGTACTGATCTTACGAAAAGTTGTTTGCATGCAGTGATAATGCACGCCTGGTAAATTGCCCTTTAACTAAAAGGGAGTGTCGGAAGGACTTTCTAGTTTTCTAGATGTCGAAAATGTATTTACTGACTGATCTTACAAAAAGCTGTTCGCGTGTATTAATAGTTCCTGTCTTGGTAATATCGAATTTTGAATGACTTGATACAATAAGAGGTATCTTCTTATTACTTGATATTTGAAACTTCACTCATTTCTTGCAGATGTGTTTAAAGTGTATCATGTAATGAGATACCAGTCTTGAAAGCAATTAATACATCTGGCGTGATGCATTCATTTACGATATTTTATTAGAACTGAGCGGAGAAAGGGATCTTTGTATCTTTCATTTAAATTTAAGTAACATGATGTTCTGCAGATAATAGCTGTTACATTGCCTTTCTAATTTATTTTCTTTCATGGACTTTTAATTAAAGATTCTGTTCTATCTGAGTATACCTATTAAAATATTCCATAATATTTTTGTGTAACTCAAGCATTAGATTCTAATTCATTGAATACTCAACTCAGAACTGTCTTACCCTGATCATCTTCTGGTTTGCGTAAATCTTACTGTAAACAAATACTCGAGAAAACCGTTTTGCTTTTGGATTTTCTGAAACTTTATGATCTCATGAACCTTATTAGATCTCATCAGTGGTTTGTTGGACGAGAAGATAGTATTCGTAACATCACAACACACAGCAGCAGTAATAAAAAAAGTTTGTTGAAATATTTCATATTTGATGATATTTTATCTAATACCATTGGGGTTTGTTTATTCATCTTATTCTTATATTATTGCTATGGGAGCATGCAGTTTTGTGACCTAGTGACACTGTTCTTTTACCTGCCCTGGATCGATCATTTTTATGGTGATATTGTTGTATATTTGTGTTTTATAAATTATCGTATATGAGCAAGAAATCAAAAAAAGCAATAACAGACTGCAGCATAATGATCTTACGATGTGCAATTTCTCCCCCTTTTCTATTATTTAAAAGAAAAGGTAAATGAATATTAAATATGTGTAGCTCTCTCGTTAAGATTAACTGAGCAACGTGATGATGCTGAGTTTGAAAACAAAATTATTTATTAACACGTTAATCTGACGATTTAGGGGGGGGATTCAACAGAAACAGATCTTTGCTAGCTTGCGGGCAACTAGAACAAATGCTGAAATTAAATGGAATACGAAGTACAAAATTAACGTGCCTAACTAAACCTTAGTTCATTCTTAACAAAGTGCTTGCGAAGCAATCGCTGTAGCAGAGACTTAAGCCGACAAATTAATTTGTAAAGCAGGGAAACTAAAGAACAGCGACAGCCTCTTTTTTGCTGCCAAACGCTTTTTAAAAAACTCTTCTACAAGCTTGTTTTACTTCAACTAATTTGCATTTTGGTGCAAGTTATTGAAAGTTAATAAATACGATGATAAGATAGCTAGTTTTATTAAATTAAAAGCTTTGCATTCTTGTTTATAACAACTTGTAGTCAACTTAGTTTCTTTAGAGAAGATTAATAATTTTTTACTTTTGTTCCTTCGTATTTAAAATTGAAATATTCAACATCGTTTCTGTAAGACTTACTGTTTAATTCTTTTCCATATTTCGAATAAAATTGTTTGTATTTTTTTCCCCCCTTCCCTGAGACTCATATAGGTGCATTAATCAGTTCTGCACATTCTCCTTCTGTTAGTTTCAATCACTTTCGTTCATGAATGAATGCCACCGAACGGTATTTACGTTGAACATAAATGTTTTTTCAAGATTCGGAGATGAGTGGGAAGCCTTATCGTTTTACTTGACTGTAAACCCTTTCCCGATTAGGATAATATTTGTTGTGGCTATGTGGGATTTCAAACTGTCTTTCAACAGTCGCAGTGCTGGCATGCTTTAAAAAACACAACATGAGTACTGATGGTTTATTGCGGTAACTTAAATTTCGTTAATCAGCAAAATTTAAAAAGCCATTTTCAAATATTATATCTGGTTCATGAAGACAGTATAATAGCTAAAAAAGGCCTAAATAATTACTTAAATGCTGAAAAATTTAAAACCTCTTCCCCCCCATTTTCATCGGGAAAAATTTAACAAGAATGAGATTAATGTTTACATTAAATATAAAAGTGTTATTCGAGACCTGTCTCAGATTAATAGATTTAGCATTCTTTTAATTGCACAATTAATGTATCAAATATTAAATAGCGAAATATGTGTGATAACTTGTCAGAGCTCGAAAAATCTCAAATGTTAGCCGCAAGTGATCGGACTATCCTTTATCCAAAGTGAAAAAGAATTATAAAAAGGATAAAGTGTTTATTGGAGGAGGGGGGAGAGAGAAAGAGAAAGAAAGAAACACCATAAACTGTCCAAAATAGTAAAGGATATGGCGATATTCCAAACTTCGGTATTTTTCATGACATTTTTTTCATAGTGAAATGTTCTGAGATATCCTTTTTGTATATATGAGAAATAATTTTTCGTACTGTCTGCATACTGTAGCAACGGAATTATCTCTGCAGAAATGTTCCGTATAGGGCTGGGGACATCTATATTTCCCGTTCTACTCGTAATTGGCCGATCAACAGAATTCCACTTGTATTTTTCATGTTTCGAAATTGCAATATAGGATATACATTATATTTGTATAACGTTGTTGTACTATACTTTCTCTTTTTCTTTTCTTTTCTTTCCTCCTCCTTTTTTTTTTTTTTTTTTTTACAAATTCTATGACTATCTCTTAAATTGTATGCAGATTTTTTCTCCATAATTTAACTCTTTGCCTGAGATTATTCGTACATAACAGATTTTATAAAAATCGGATATTTGCTTTTGGTTCATTTGCTTTTAAAATTTGAAAGTTAAAAACGTTTTATTATTATTATTATTTTAATTTCTTTCAATTGCGAATAAAATTTAATGTTTAGTATTGTTTGCCATATCAAAAATGAAAAATCTGAATTTAATTTTTGAGAAAATTGTGTCAACAAAGGTTAGCTACTACAAATTTTTACATCAAATTTGCTTTAAAAAGGAGAGAATGACTGTAACAATTTATGTAACATTTTCTTTTAAGACGTGTTTGAAATTCTCCTGATAATTAATAACAGATTATTTATGTATAGTTTAAAATAACAATAGACTACATAAAACAGGGGCTGACAGGGAAGGTTTGTTTATCTCATGCTGATTATCTTTTCAAAACAGCCAAAGACATGTAAAATTAAAAAAAAAATTTACAAACCAAAAATTAACTATTATAATAAAAAAAATCTAAAAGCTTCCAGATTTTTTATTACAACCAAAGAGACGTTGCATATCATACTGGAGGGTCTCCTACTCCTCTTCCCGAACTACTAACCTCTCGAGAAGACTTTCGACTCACCGTATATTTTGAGTGCTCCCATGCCGCATAAACACTAAATTTTCAAACATCCATGCCTTCTCCGGGATTCGAACTCGGGCGCTTCGTTACGGCAGTCAGCGTTGCTTACCATGTTTCAGTCTGGGTGGCACATAATTCTGTAAAAATATTTAATGTTAGTTTTTTTTTAATTAATAGAAAATAGTAATTTTGGGGGGTTGAATTATAAAAAATAATTATCTTGCAATCTGTCACGTGAGATCATGCTCAACAGAGTTATCATTGTAAAATAATGATAAATAAATAAATAAAAATACCCAAAATGATACTAACATTTACAGGTTATTTTTATGCGGCTTCTACTTTGCTGCAAAATTATATTTTTACCTATCAGACATTGTTTTGCATGTATAGTGTATACAAGATAAAGCAAGAAATGTTCTAATCAGTGTACATAGATTTTTATGTAGTATGTAAGAAGTAATTGTGTAATATATTTGGAATAATTTTTTAAATGTTTCATGTTCTTATGGGGATGAGCATTTTTTATGCACTTTTGTAATGTCGAATATAAAGGCAGCATCAGTCAGCAAAAATATGCTTTTCTCTTTCTGGTCAGTATTTGTTAGGGATATAGACTAATATACAGCAATTTTATAAGCGAAAACTAATTCATATTTTTTATGTGTCCGCAGAAGATTAATCATCTGGAAATCTGAGTTGTGATGAGAAGGTGACACTGCATAATAACAGAAAATTCAAACTAAAAATCTTGAGAACATAATCAAACCCAGTTATATCTCACCAGTTTCTTCATAGGTTGCATGTACCCGACTTATGATACTACTAAGTAGTTTATTCAGACAGATACATTCATAAAGTATTGAAAATACTTATTTTACAACCGATAGACACAAGGAAAACTTTTACTCGCATAGCAAGTAACGAATTATCCCGCTTTATGTAAGATTTTTATGCAATTCTGAATAAACAATATTACTTAGGTACCACTCACGCGATGATCTAGAAGTCATTATTTTCACAGGCTTAAAGCGTAAAAGTCATTAAGTCTGTTCGTAAGTGTGGAATAGGTTTAATCCGTAACCCCGTTAGGAAAGGTAAATTTGCACACGCGTAGATGTGTTGCTGACTCTTCGAAACCATCTTCCGACTCTCAGTTTCTGGTTTTTATAGCTGTTGTCGGTCGACTCTTATACCAACTTGACATGAAGTCAAAAAGTTAGAACATTTAGGCAAAAAACCTTATACCATTTTGGGACATGACAAGGTCTTGTCGCGTAGCAACGAAGCCTGGCTTATGCCTCTCGTCTGAACGAAGGTTCATGTAATAGCAGCGCCACTCTATGGCTAACTTAATAGCTTAACTTTTCATCTGTAGCTTAGAACAGAAAGAGAAGTTTTAATTTTTCTGCAATGTTCTGTTATTTGATGCAAAATAATGGGTGAAAAGATAACCTTTAACTCACAAGTTGTTCTAAGAATTCGAGCAGCATATTTTGTTTAATGATAATTTTACATACCTTTGACGGAAATCGTGTGTCTGTAATGTATAGTTGCATAGTATTTTACCGTAAAATAATATTTATAATAGTTTCTATGAATAAGTAATTATCAGCAAAAAGAGGACATCATTATCTGAGTGGTTAAGTTTGATGCACGCTGATATTCGAATCCTAGTTAACTGATGCGCGTTTTTGTGGTTTTTCCGTATGTTCGAAGTGAATACAAACTGATGCCATGCAAAAACATCGTTCAAATGGATTTCAGATCGATCACAATGGATATTTTCGTTGAAATATGATACCCGAAATTTTTCGCGATTACGATACTTCGTGCAGAAAGTAAAAGAAATCTGAAAGGCTTCAGATTTTAACTGGTGTCCGAAAGGCTTTGTTACACTATTTTTTACGCTCTCGCTGAGCTCGCAGTTTACCATTCTGCTTTTGCACTCTCTTCTGCTAAATTATTTTTTTTTTTTTTTTTTTTTTTTTTTTTTTTTTTTTTTATTTTTTTTTTTAGCTTTATTATTGTGTATCGTATTGTTCACATTTACACCAACCACATGCAGTTCAACAACGAAATCACAAAATTTTTAAAAGCTACATAACAGCCATATGTTTAGAATTCCTGATGCAGTGTCAAGTGTTGACATAACCTTTTGTATTTTTTCAGTGTTTTCTCCGTTCATCAAATTAATATTCAATTTTCTTTGTAAGATGGCTAAAAAATGTTTTTATCTTCTTATTGTTAACGTTTTAAGTGTTAACTTTATTAAATATCACATTCTCCGCATTTATGCCACATAAAATTAAACAGTAAAATCATAAAATATTTAAAAGGAGCATATTCTTACGCGTGTACGGGTTCGTAATGGATTGAATGCACAGAGAAGCAGTGATAGCTAGGTAAATTTTTTTCCAAAGGAAAACAGTTAACAGTTCTGGAAGTTTTCACAAAACTACTCATACGGCTCTTCTCTCAGTATGACAGAATACAAACAATAGTTACTTCTTCAAACTGCTCTTAGTAGTTTGAAGAGGTTTAACATAAGCAAGTGTACAAAGCCTCAATACGTAAGCTCGCAGAGCGATCTCTCAATACTGTGAGCTAAACTCTGAAGTCAAATATGAACTAACTGAGAACTAATGCTCTCCCTCGTCCTATATAGTTTTCCTCCGTCCGAGAAATTTCAAGTACCTTGGATTTCATGAAATTGCTGGAAAACATATATCGTTATAAGTACATGTAGGGCCGTATACAGTTACATTGTAGAGTCATTAGGATTTTTTGAAAGCAGACGAATGAACAACACCTTCGCTGGGAATCGAACCACGGAACTCTCGGTTTCGCGTCGAACGTGCTGGCCATTACACCACGAAGGCAGGCGAAGAAGGCGGGAGAAATACCTTATAACAGAAAAGATCGGACCAATTACAGTTATACAGGAATCGAACCAAAGTGTCACCTAATGGTCTCTAAGTGTGGTGACTTTTGGCGATTTCTCCGCAAATATTGCGACATCAATTAGTTGTCAAAATCATCGCCAATTTGGCGAGATACTTATTTACCTTAGTGTTAAATGGACTTCCCTTGTAACTTTATTTTTCGGCGAAGCTTCACTCTTGTGATGCCTTGCGTGTTTCACTATACATAGAATTATAATTTTATATATTTCATAACAGTAGAATTTCCGATAGCGTGTTAAATAAAGGTTACCATACATCTATATTCGCTATATTATTTCTTTAAAAACTGGCTGCTGGCCGGGTCAGCCATCTAAAATAGTTATCACAAAAAAGAATAAGTATATAATGATTTTAATTAGCCCAGCTACTGTAATTTCATAACAATTTATTTCTTATTTGACATCTTATAATTTTAATACGCGTTTGTTTAAATCAATCACATTGAGAAGTAGAAAAAAATAGTAAGAACTGTGTTTATTGCTTACTA
>KK115155.1:171073-192176 GCA_000611955.2 Stegodyphus mimosarum
AGTAAAGGAAGTATTGTAATCACGAAAAATTCCGGGTACCAAATTTCAGAGAAAATATCCATTTTGAGCGCTATCGAATGCAATTTAACGATGTTTTTGCTTGACATTTGTACGTAAGGACAGAATGAAGGACTCTTTTTCCTCAAAGGAATTTTAAAACTGGTTTAAAATGGATTTGGAAGAGATATTTTCTTGTCGACATACGTATGTATGTATCTCGCATAATTCAAAAACGAGTAGACCCAAAATATTGAAATTTTGTATATAGGACTGCTATAATATGTAATTGTGCACCTCCCTTTTTGGTTGCAATAGATCGCACCAAAAGTACATAAATATATACCCACTCCGTTACTCGGCTCATTGAACTTAGTTTTTTTTCCCCGTTATATGTAATTAAATTGCGCAATTTTTGCTGTGAAAATCATAGAATTATGTTGTTTGTACTTCCGGTTAAGGTTTGTATGCTTTTAGTTAACCTACATGCAATAATTGTAGAATTATCAACAATTTAAAAGTTGTTTAAGTGCGGCTAAGGCTAATTTTTGTTTACCATAGCAGCCATATTTGTTTACATTTGAAACTTAACGGAATAGTGGATTTGTTGCCAATATAGAGAAACTAAGCTTCGCAACAACAAAAATAACGTCTCCTTTTATTATTGCGAATTAAATTATGCTTAATCCATTCTGGAATTAACATTTAAGTTATTAAATTATCCCTATATTGACTTAGCATAGCGTCCTCCACAGCAAATTAAGTCAGTTTCTACGCCTTCAGTCTCTTTTTGCCGAGTGAGACGAAGAGTAAACTTCCAAACACCGAAAAATATGCTTTATTGCTCGCTGGCCGAATTGCTCGTTTTTGCGTAGGAACTATAATTTTAATTGTAAAAAGATTGTAAATTGTTCTTTAAATTGTCTTAACTGTATTTGTTTTATATTTTTCTATATTTTTCAATTTTTAATAAAAATGTTTTGAGGTTTTATGTATTTTTGCCTTGTCACGAAGTGAGAACTGAATTAATTGAATGAGAACTATATCTATTAATTCGAGAAAATAAGTTTAAATGGAATGCAGGAAGAAGTGCGTATAATTTAATATCACTTACAGGGAAGTCATGTGGTGTACACATCAGAATTTTTCATAATTACTGAACTCACTCCTGTCGAAATGCAATTGTTCGTAATGTGATTTTGGGGGCATAAGGAGCAAGAAAAATTTAAAGCTTGTAATTTCAAATTGTTTATTGTCTGTCCGAAACGCTCGAAAAACAATTTTTTTTTTTGGTTAAAACAGTAATTTTTTATAATTTTAGTTTTTCTTTCGTAGTAAACAAACGGTGAACATATGTATGATTTAAAATTTTTTTATTCAAATGAGTGCACCTTAGTTTCTCGAGGAAATTGATAGGAGTTCTTCCTAATCAAATTGTCTCCTGCGCCCAGGCACATTTTTAGATTGGTTGGTTATAAGTTTGTCACAGCGTTGTTGTAACAAGGGAAGCTTTGAAAATCAAGTTGCAGTGATGTTCCAGTCTTTAAAATAGATTTTTGATGTCCTCATCCGTAATGTTCCTTAGTAGTGAAGAAGGAGAGATCTCACCATACTATTCTACCATATATTGTTGACGCAGTCTTTTGCCTCGAATTTGAGTTTTGGCGTGGTTATGTATCGAATAATCTTTTGCTTAGAAAGATTTCAACAATCGACGCAGCTCAAGTTCTCATATTCTTTCATTCACAGTCATTGCAAGGATAAAATTTTCGGGATGAGCGAAGAAAATATTCCACTGAATCGGCGAGTTGATGACTTGAAGTAAATTTTGAATTAGATATCATGATGTTCTGATCGCATCAGAAAGTATTTTTGGATTGTCTGTGACATTTTTGTTGGTTTAGATTATGAACCAGGGAAGCCTGTAACAATTCAAAATAAAATATATCAACTGCCGAATTTCATCTATGATTTTTAAGTCTGAGAACTAGATTTGCTATCGTCCTGAGTGTGAAAGAGGTCCAGGATCACGTATTCCTAAATATTCTAAAATTTTACCTGACTTTATAGGAGCACAAATATCAAGTAAGTATAATTAATTGTTGCTCAGCACTTTTCTGTCAGCTTGAGGAATGAAGAATTCAATAGGTTCAAAGAGAGACAGTGGAAGATTTTCACAGGCAGTGATTTTTTTCTCGATCGGTGCACTAAAGGATTTTGGCTCTGTGGTAAGGCCATCTAAGTAATAAAATAAGTGACGGAATTGCAGTTCATTGAAGTGTAAGAAACATATATCCATTGTAGTGGTCTCCCAACGTGCAATCTGTTGGTTCGATATGGTGGATAATACCATTTTTTCAAACCATTATTAATTGCAGTTCCACATCATACTTTTTGAAGGCAAATCACATATGTAGTTGAATGCGAAATTATGGTAAGCAAGTCCTGCAGAAAGAGAAACAGGATCGCTATATTTTGCCCTGGCTCTTGTATGAGGGAATAATAGCCCTCGTTTTCATTTCTTCGAAAGCGCTTTGAATTTTTTAATTACTATGATATCGTCTTTTCTTCTATCAAAGTAGAGGCCACTTGGGGATCTGAATCAGTTTTCGCATATATGGGTATATAGTATTTACAATATACACAATATTTACATTTACACAATTTAGCTGTACAATATTTGATAATTATGGTCACCATTTAAAAAGGTTTGTAGCAAAAAAATACGAAATACTGGCATTTTTACAAAAAATTGTGTTTTTTGAGCTTTCTGTTCAAACAATAAATAATTTGAAATTACAGGTTTTAAACTTTTTTTGTTTTCCTATTGTTTACAAATACATATTAGGATCATTAGCATTTCGATAGTAGTGAGTTTAATAACTATAAAAAATTGACGAAAAACATCAAAATTCCACCATTTTTCAGAACTCGATGTGCGAATGGAAGATATAATTTTATTTTGGAAAATTTTTTTCATTTTGCTTAGCTAGCCGATTGACAACTTTTCCAGAGTATAGCGATAAAAAAATAAAGTGTTTTTTCGGCCCGCCCGACTTTCCATATTAGAATAAAGGGTTTTTTTTTTTTGTGGGGGGTGGCAAAATATAAATGCATTTATTGATAACAATCATATGTTTTAAAAGTAAAATTTTTTATATAAAAATAGGGATTTTTGCGAAAGGAAGTATCTGATAACGAATTATTTAAGGAAGTATCACATTTGAAGTATTTGCAGCAAATACGGAGAAGATTCAATAAGACCTAGGAAGGAAGTTGAAAGGACGGGAAGTGGATTAATTTTTTTCTTGCTTTCATAATAATAGTATTTTATTCAAACCCGGGAAATTAATAAATAAACTTTAAAGGAAATTGAGTTTGTTTTGACTTGGAAGAGCATGCAAATGCTTATGAGAAGGTTGCCTTCTTGGAGGACTTCAAAAGAAACTGGAAAAACTCACTTTTTCTTTAACCCTGGAAAAAAATCACAAACTCTGTATAGAATGTTGAAAGAAACACAGCGGGTTTTTATTAAATCATTTAAAATGTGATGGTATTTGATACTTATTGTTGATTGTTTTGTTATTTTGTGTTATATGTAACATTAGGATTTGTTTGAAACAAAATGCATGAATCTTTAAACCAAGATCCCCCCCCCACCCTTGAAATCATCCTAAACTGTCAATAAAAAAATTTGATCGCTGTAGTGTATCAGAATTGAAATATTAATGAGTATTGACAAGCAACCAGTCTTTATTCGAATTAAGCTTTAAATTAGTAATGAAGCTGCTTCGTTATTACTGTACTTACAAATTATTGTTTCTGCTTGCTACTTAAATTAAGAATTATAGAGACGAAGTATTGATATAATTTGCACAATTCTTTCTCGTTGATTTGGGAAAGTATTTGCTGAAGTATAGAAAATTCTAGTTCATGTAACACAAAAGATTTAAAATTATAAAGTGATTCTTACTTTTCGCCTCATATATGCCCAAAATGTGCTTTTTGTCGTTTTTGGAGGCCGAAATTACCTTCGATATGTGTTTAATTCTTGAAATACTGGATTAATTTGTAATTGCATTAATATTAAATAGATGTGTTGCCGCTGGAATATATGCGAAGGAAGAACATCCATTAGAAGCTGATTATACAGTTATACATATTGAATTATTAATTATTGTGTTAATAGTCAAATCTAAAATTAACATGAGTGGGTGTGGTCGTTACTGCAGTTCAGTTTTAGCTTAATGCAATTATCTCACACTCAATATTAACCGTAGAAGTTGTATGAAAAAAGAATGATATTTTTTTTAGATAAACTCGCCAGAGCGGGATTGGATAAAACCTTTGAACTCGACATCTGCATGAATACATGAAATGATGGTCCTTCGGGGAGGCATCTCTTTCTAATATAGCACACTCGTATGCTTTTCTGTATCAACTTTCCACCTACCTTTTAGTCTAATTTACCCGTCTAGTTTTGATACAGTTCTGTACATCTTAAAAATGTTTCACTCGAGGGACTTGAATAGAGCGTTTTTTAAGAATGCCATTCATGGAATATCAAAATATGGCATTGGTATGAGGTCTTTAAAGGAAGATGGCGAGAAATAAGACTGAAATCACGTGGAAAGAAACATTTGTGATATCATTCCACTATATATAATAATGGAGATTCTAATGTTTCACTCACTGAACACTAGTAGTTCGGTCTAGGGTTCGAATCCCGGCCAACGGGCTTCGCTGCATAGGGTTTTAGTGTTTCCCCCGTGTGTTACGTGTATACGAACCAGTTTTCCTTAGAAACTCTCCACCAATGCATCCCTCTCCTTAAGCAAATAACACTCGAGTACTTTGCCGTAATTAAATACCATACCATACTTGAATGTTTTAGTTCGTTTGCTGTATGGCTAACATTAGAAAAAGGTGAAAAAGGTCATCCTAAGCGTTAAAACCAGCTTTATACTAATGTTTTAGGTTGAATCTATTTTATTATTAATGAAAAAATTAACTAATTACTTCAGTTCTTTTTTTCTAGTTTTTGCGTTTGTTGTACGTAAAGGATGTGTTGTAAGGGTTAACAATACAAACCTCATGATATTAAATTGCGAGCTACCTTGTAAAAACGGATGTGGTTGATCCATCTCTTTCAATTTTATCTTGAGCAAATAAATCCATTTTATTGAATTTTTATTGTAGAAGGTAATATAATATATCTTTATATTAGTTGCTAAAATTTATATCCTACGAAGTTGTACCAGTTGTTCAGATGCTTTCCCACCGAAATCGCAGATCAGCTGTCAAGAACTGAAAACTCAAAAGCACTGGTAGTTATCACTGGATTATATTTCTGGAAATTGAAGAATTGATTGTATGAATTTTCTTGGTTTTTCTTGTGTGTCATATGAAAAAGAACAAGTAATCCTTATAAAGTCTTTACTGAAAGCATTCTCCTCCATAGGCAGGTAACCGTAGTCACTTCCTGTAATCAAATAATTCAGTCCAATTCAATCTTTTTTTCAATTAATATTTATCCGAACAGATTTTCATTAAATTTTTACCTGTTTTAAATTATTTTCTTTCCAATCCTTGCTCGATATTTCGAATTTTTAACACGTCCTGATACATATATTTTCCTCTTTTCTCTCTCCCTTATTTCACTCAATATAAGAAAACTATATATTCCTTCTGTTTAGTTCTGTAGTGTCCAAAACATTTATGTGTGCAGAACTGTTTGTTTCTGGGGAGGGGATAAGACTGCTCCTTTTGTCGATAAAAAATCGATGAATTTTTTCAGTTGATATCAGCACCAACAGAAGTGGAATTTTCCCAACTATTAGGCTTCAGACGACATATTTCGTAGCTGTCAGTATTCCGTCACTTACTAATGTAGTATGTCTGTAAATAAATATAAAGCAATGTCAGTATGTATTTTTCCCCCATTAGACGAACATTTAGCTCCAGTCACAAATGACCGAACCCATTAGTTATGTAGCTGCAAACAATCATGCCTTTTGGAATTCATGGAATTCGGACCTAGACTCCACGGTATAACAGCCGTCTTCCCTAAGTATCCCCTCAAGCAGAACAACAACACGTGAATATAAAATTTAAGTGAATTTTAACTAGATTTACTTCATTAGAAAGATGAAATAAAGTTAAGTAAGTAATAAGTTAAGTTAAAAGTCTGGCATTATCTGTAGCATAAAAGAGAAGTGATCGACTGGGTGATTAAAGCAAAGTATGCAATGGCTAACTGTTCTAGCAGAACTTCCCTAGTCTTGAATTATACATACGAAAGAAGGGCATGAAAATCCTATGCAACAGCTCGCTCACCTATAATCTCAGCGTTCTTATGCTTTTGGTCACTGATGGGCAGAAATAAAAGGAGTGTATAATGTCAGAAATAAAGCTTTGAAGAACTGTGGGGAAAATGAGATGGTAGTTAATACTTGAAAGAATCTGATTTACGAGTTTGAATTCATGTTCTTCAGTGAAAATGTTAACGTTGTCTTACATATAAATCATAAAACATAATGTCTTACATATAATCATAACGGCAAAGAATGTTATAAATTATCAAGGAATTAAACCTGAAATAAATTCGTAAGAACTGAACAAATAATTTCATTAAAAGGAGAGAAGATAACAAAATTTGTGGAAAATTAAATAATAATAAACAGCAAATAGAGGGAAAGGTTGATATAAATGATATCGTATCCCCCCCCTCCATAAGTAAGAGCATTGTAGCTATAAAAAGAACTTTTTCAAAGTTTAGTCGATTGCTGAAGAAAGAATTGTCCATAGCAGCAGCTTTCATACTATTGAATTCATGAGCAAGTAAAATTTATTCTTCACCTATACAATCAATATTAATTTAAAAATGCATTTAAGTGCAGAATTTTAGAAACACGCCTTTCGGGCACATCGTCGAATAAAAATTGTTTACAGCCGTTTGATGATCTGTGGTTTCTTGTTCTAAAGGATTGGGTTGAACGGAGAGAAAAATCTATCAACTTAATTCGTTTCACGTTGTTATTACCGCAACTATTCTAAAATGCATAACGCTTTCTCTAAAGGCTGTTCTTTCCATGCTTCCTTCGAAGGCTGCACCGCAACTCTTTCAAGGTTCTTTTATTTATTTCTTTTTTAACCTTTTTGAGAGAAGTTTCCTTACCCTGTTATCTGCGGATGCACTAAGTTCAGGGTCGTTTGTGGTGAGGATTGCTGGCTTAAAGTTGAGGTTTTTTTAAAAAAAAAAATATTTTATAGTTTTGTTCCAGATTTGCTTAAGTTTACCACGAGGAATTTAGTTATCTCTCGTAATTGATAATAAATAGTTAAAATAGTATTATGTTTCATATGTGTCGCACGCTGGACTACAGAGTTCGAACGCAGGTGCAGCAAGCAGTCTTATGTTTTATTTTTATAGTGAAGTTTTATTTTGCAATCATTGTGATTTCATTTTGTTGACTATCCTTTTGAATTTCTCTAAAGGACCATCACAAAAAGAAAAAATGAAATGGGAACCTATTTTAATGACTGGCAATATTTGCATCATAGCTTAGCAGCATTTGAAAGAAAAGAGAATTTACTAACGTACTATCAATAGTAATATCGGATGTAGTATATTAAAATTAAGCATTCCAAAAATTAATGCCGAATGAGCGATCATCTAAAAATTTATATATAACATAAAAAATAATGTAAATCAAAATTCGAAATAATCCCTTAACTCTCCATTTTAACTTGGCTTTTTCCTGTTTGCATCCTAATATTACTAAAAAATATTTTTTGACCTTAATTTTTTAAAGGGTTAGTGAGCATTAAATGATTACCTTGTGAATTTTGTCACGGATGCCTCGTTCAAGATCACATTAGTTTATTAATTTATCTTTTTCATTAGTGAGATCTTGAAGAGTTATTTTATTATAGAGTCACGAGTTAAAACAAGGGTTTAAAAATTATAATTCATCTTGCATTTTGTAAAGCCTTTTATATGACATTGCTATGTTGTATTTGGCATGGAAATTAAATGGTTTGAAGTTTCACTGAATAGAAGCATGTAAGTGTGTTGAAACGGGGAGGAAGCTATTAATATTATATTTTCGCGATTTTTAAAGTGGTGGCAGCCTTAGTTGCTGTCATTACTGCGTTTATCAGTCAAACGTAAATTTCAGTATTAATGTGGTATGCGATCTATCGCTTTTAATTAGTTATTCCTTAGATAACGTCATTTAAACGTCATTTTTAAATATGAAAATGCATACAAAAATTAATACAGAAACGAAAATGATTCCATTCATTTATTATAACCTATTAAATTTTTAATTCCGTTAAATATAATTTGCTACCAATATTACGAAACAAAAGCAGAAATGACCTTTAAAAATGCTATTTTTGTGAGTCGTCCAGCCGTATACATTTCGAATATCGTGCAGTATAGTAAAGCAATGGTTATCACTTTTATTAGCGAATATCAGACTTACTTTTGCGAGATGAATTGGAAGCTTTGCGAATAGGTATGCCGCGTGTTGTGTAGAATCTTTAGCTTCGAAATTTCCCTTAGCACGATTCAGTTTTTTTAATCTTATTACCGTCTTAGGATTGACAAAGGTCTTCGGTTTATAGTTCCATTCCGATGCGATTGTAAAAGCGGTAGATCTCATACCACATGATTATCTTAATTTCTTTAAAAGTTTAAACTACGTCTCTTCTGTACATAATCAGCGAACAGTAAATATTGCAAAGCACCCAACTGTGCCGGGAAATATAATCCCGAAGAGCGCTCCCAATTTATGTTTCATGTGGGAAATATCACACAAACCTGTATGCAGCCAGCTCGATTTGTTGTTGTTACTAATGCTCACTTGTCTGACCTATAGTCAGCCCAAGCCTACGAAATTCCTCGTGGCAAGGAGTGCAAGATACGCCTATCGTTGACAACAGCCTTGAGCACTTTACAGGTGACTGTGCGATTTAGCTCAGTTCCGCCCCCAATTTTGATGGAGAGCACCCCGGGGGGAGACGGGTACGAGGGTCTCCCACCTCTCTTCCTCTACAATCAACCTCACGAGAGGACTTTCGGCTTGCCGCATATTTAGAGTGCCTCCATGCCGCACTGACATTGTACACTTAGAAATATCCATGCCTTCTCTGGGATTCGGCACTTTACAGGTGACAGTGCGATTTAGCTCAGTTCCGCTCCCAATTTTGATGGAGAGCACCCCGAGGGGGACGGGTACGAGGGTCTCCCACCTCTCTTCCTTTACCATCAACCTCTCGAGAGAACTTTCGGCTTGCCGCATATTTAGAGTGCTGCCATGCCGCACTGACATTATGCACTTAGAAACATCCATGCCTTCTCCGGTATTCGCTTCGGAATTCGAACTTGGAGAAGGCATGGATGACGCTAACCACTATACCGGTTGGGCGGGAGCCAACTCGATTTCGCCTTGGAATGCAAGACTCTATGCAGGATTACTAATGTTACTCCTTCTTGGCCACATGATGAACACAATTAACAAAGTGGGCGCTGAGATTCGTGGCCGGGGCCGGTGCTCATAAGGGCCAGGGCCAACTATTGGACCACCTGCTTGCGCTCAGTGCTGCATTGAATTTGATATAATGTCCTAAAATTTGAGTTATTTATTTGTTGTACCTTTTCGCACTCGAACTTCTTCTCGAGAAGAAAATGTTGATCTTAGGAAGAATTAATGTATTCAATTGAACAGTAAAAAATATAAAGCGAAATGGTCATTGAGATGAGAATAAAATCAGTTATTTAGCAAAAGAAAACCATAGTAGCATATTTGTTTTCGAATGGATGTATGTAAAAGGAGTTATTATGATCCTGCATAAATTTTTTACTCTAATCTTAAATTAACTTTATTAACCGTGATGGATAGCGAAACCGCTAAATAACTGTCAAATTCACATACTTAATTTCAGTTGTTGTTATCCTCGCCTTTCTATTTTTTCTTTCGCAGTGGATCTTCATTCATCTTTCGCAGTGGATACTCCCCCCCCCCCCCCCCGCAGCAAAACGCTTCGGGGTAAGTATTGGGTCACCTAATTTCGCCCTACAACTGGTGTTTTTGTCAGTGTAGTACCGAAATGATTGTAAAGCTATTTTCGAAAATTCTGCAAGGTCTTGAAATACTTTTCTTCACAGAATTATTCTAACCTAACCTACTGTTTTCATGAAAATTTCGAGTCTATCCATCCGTTAGCTTTTAAGGGATTTGAGTAATGCATGTAAAAACTATTCACAGCCAACGTTCCATTAATTTAGAATGTTAATTTCCATTAATAATACCCGAAAATTAAACAGCCTCTTCTTCTCAGCGCAAAGCGAAAGAAGTATTTAATAAAAAATTGTCAAAAATAAGTGGCGTTGCAGAGAAATCGCAACGAAACACATAGATTTTGAATTTTAGTATATACTGGTAGCTTCCCTGACTATAGTAGTTAGTTTCTGCTTAAAGCAGGTCATAGCATTTTTACACCTTAAAAAGTTGAATTGGGAAGATAACATGGAGGAATTCATCTTAATGATCTTTTTAAATCGTGAAATACTTTAAAATTCCTTAAATATTGTCTTTTTTGGTTTTAAATAATTATCTTACTGCGAATTTGTAATCTTTTGTGGTTCACAAAGAGAAAAAATGATTACATTTTGATATCACAAATCAGCGTTTCAGCTATTATTTATCCTTGTATTCGAAGCAATATTGAGTGAATTACTAGATTCTAGATTGATTCTAGTTCCATTCTATTCATCTGAATATGGAATCAGAGACATTCTTGGTTTCCAAGGGCAGGGGTTTGAAGCGAACTCACTGAAGCAGTGGCTGAAACTTCGAAATTTGGAGAGAATTGATCTTCTAATTATTCGTAATCAAAAGTTTAATTTTATAGAAAAGTATAAACATCTGAAATTTTCAAAATTGCTTCTGTAAGTTAAGATTATACACATAATATGATATTTTATTTATATATCTATATGTAGATGCGAATCATATATATTAAATTTTGTGTTCTTTGTCTCCCATATTTCTATTTTGTTCGCCTCTTCTCTATAGATCATCCATGTTCAATCCGCGGCCCCGGACAGCGTGTGGTGACCCTGCGAGCTCATTAATGCGACCCGAAATGAAATTTATATATTGTCCTTGCGAACAACAACTGGGGGTCAAACTTACGTTAGTAGAATTTTAGTATCCACAGTGGCAACGTCTTCGAAAGCCAAACAAAAAATAATTGAAGAAAATATTTTCAACACTAGTTGAAAAGGAATATTTTTTTTGTGCAAAATGAACGTGATTGAGTAGGTTGATGTTGACTAGCGGTCGAGCGGTAAAGTCTCTAAACGCAATTAGTTTGGCCTGAGTTCAATCCCAGGTGAACAGCCTGCCAGCGTGGGCATTTTCGTGGATTTCCCTATGTGTAATGTGGACATTAACCAGTTTTCCTTAGAAGTCCTCCTAAAGCATCCCTTCTCTTAGACAGATGGCCCTTCTTGCTCTGCAGTAATAGAATACACCAAATCATCAACAGATTGTTTGCTTTGCAATGAAAGTGGGATATTAAAAAATTATAATGTGAACCAACATTTCAGCAACATCATAGTGCTCCATTTTAAGAATTGAAGATAATTTTTAATCGTGAAGATTTATAAAATTTTTTTCTTCAGACAATAGTTTGGTCGTCAAATGTATAAAATCATAATAATGACGAGTTAAACAAAATTTATTAAAGCTACATTGCAAAATCAATCACAAGATCATATCACAAGATCAATAATACATCATACGACTGTCAGCATACGCATCGTATACTGGAACTCAAAACTGTACGGCTGCATCAAATCACTTTAAAATACGGTTAATAATTAACTCGTACATTTGTATTAAGTACTTCTGCTTATAGTTTATATTTGTGTATTCTAATGACGTCCATGATGTACATTAAATTATTCTTAAAATATTGAGATAAATTTTTTATCCTTTTTGAAAATTAGAGCGTTGGTTCACTGTATTTCGCAGCATCTACTGATTCATTAGTGACATCTGAAATTTAATCATCGCTTTCAACGGCCAGCACTCCTTCACCCGAATTAACAAAATGAACCAGTTTCATCTGTGATCGTATTATTTCCTTCTTTCCTCGCCCGTGACCTGCTGCTGTCGAATCACTTGGTAAGCATTCGAAGGCAGTGTACCTTAAGAACCACTAAAGAACTTCTATATTTTATCTGTGTCTTCCGTGCTGTTAACTTCGTGCTGTTTGCTCAGGTAAATCGACGCACAACATTCCCTATAAAATATTTCTGCGTTTCGCAATGATGAAAAAATTCCATTCATATCATATACTCAGTACAATATTTCATTTCTAGTCAGTTTTTTTTGCCAGAAATGACCGTTAGTCGGAATGCGATATTAATCTCGAAACGGCGTTTTGCGTTGAATCACAATAAACGGCGTATCACTTTTCAAATTGTTTCCACCAAATATTATCGCGCTGTATTATATTTAAAGAAATTAAATGATGAAGAGTCTGCATGAATGTATGTATGTTTCTCGCAATGTAAAAACAACGGTAAATTTTGAATAACGTAGTCCTCCACCCGAACATGGGCACCTGAAAGCTCGAACTAGAATTTCGACTTTATTTTGGGATTTTTTTAAATTAACAGACTCAACGATTTCAAAGCTAGCAGTGGCGGCAACGCTGTACCCCACCCCCCCAAAATATTGCCGCGCGAGACTCTCTAACGAAAATTTTAAAGATATGCTGTTTTTTAGTATTTTATCATTTTGCTGTTGAATCGAATTTTATGTAAGCGCCAAGAACATGATATTTAATAGATAAAGTAAACACATAAAACGTTAATAATAATAATAATAATAATAAATTAAAGCTATCGTAATAAGAAAACTGAACATAGTTTTGATATGATGGACTGAAAACAAACAGAAAAATATATACCAACAGTTACGGGAATTCTAAGCATACACTGCTATGCTGCTTCTAAAATTTTTGTAATTTTACTGTTGACTTATATGTGGCGTAAGTGCGAAGAAAATGATGCTGGGTAATAAAACCAAAAAGTCAACAATGGGTTAGCAGGAGTAAGTGTAATAGGATACTGGTAGACTGCGAGAGTAAAAAACCTTAACAAATCCTTTTGGGCGACTGTTAAAATCTGAAACCTGTCAGATTTTTATATCATTTTAAGTTTCTTCGGATGCATTTTTAGGGCAGTAATCCTATTTTGCAGTTCTTTAGCTTGCACTTGGAAAAGACCACGGGGTCTTCTTCAGTATAAATATGAAATACTTTTGGATTTCCCACTAGCAAAGCTTGTAATGTCTATTTGTGCATGTTTTTCAACTGGACAGTTGTTAAGTACAACAGTAAATACCGTTTTAGTACTTGACCAAAGTACAATTTCGTAAAATAGTTCACAAAGTTCTTCCGCCCGTCTTCCTACTTGCGCCTTAATATTCTTCTGAGCATTCAGATAAATTAATGCAGAACAATAAGTTAAAGAACAAATTTTAAACAAATTTAAAATGGACGAAGCCTGTGCACCAACTGTACAACGGTATTAAGTCTAATTTGCTGGAGTGGTATTTCTCATCTTCGGGATTCGTGCGTCCACTAACGCAGTACACTAAACGGTACGCTTTAATCAATTTATCTCTGAAATACCGTACCAGCAAATTCCATCGTAATGTTGCATAGATTTATCTCTTCGAAACAGCCTACCAACTATAATTCAACAATATTCCCGTTCGTATGCAACTCGGTTTCATCTCGCGAATCAAATAATTTTATATTCTCTTTCAATTAATTTTTGCTTTAATTCTTTAAAAGCTTCCGTTTGATCATTTTTCAAATGTTTTATTTTTTGGTCAAAGATGTTAGAGATGCTGGTTTTTAAAGAAACTTCTGAGAGCAAAGAAACTTCGTAATTCTTCTGTTGTTTTTGGGACTGGGAATTCTGAATGGTAACCAGTTTCCTTGGGCCAGGCCATAAAATTTCGCTGCTTACAAGAAATCCTAACTATTCTACTTCTGTTTTTCCTAATTTGCATTTCGACAGCTTTAATGTGATTCCTGCTTTAAGTAATCTTTCGAGAACTTGATGAAGCTTGATCTTTATATCTGAAAAATATATCATAAAGAAAACATATCACCATCTTCCGTAATAAATCGCCTAAGGCTATAGAAATGGCCTTTTTTAGAATACAGGTGGTTTATTGGCTAAACCAAAAAATAGACGAATAAGTTCATAATGGCCATTAAATATTGTAAAAGTTGGTTTTTGTGCTGATTCGTTATCCATCAGAATTTTATTAAATCTTTGATATGCGTCGAGATCACAAAACATTTTAAATCTAAAAAGCCGATTGACTAAATCATCGAAACATGGAAATCGAAATTTATCTTTAATAAATAGTCTGAAAAATTAATTGCAGCTAAGTTATAATTACATGACAGTCGCCTGTTTCCATTGGTACAAGTACAGGACATGATATGATGACCGCACAACTGGTTTACTTCAGTATTTCTTTAATATGAATAACCGCTGTATTAATGCATCAAAGTTCATCTGGTTTTAATGCTTAGAATTGATTCAGAAGCGCACGAAGACATGGAGGTTCTTGATCTGTTAATTTTAAATCAATATTAATTTGGTCGCAAACCGAAAAAGTCTCCAATAATTTCTTTTGTTAACAAAGCATAAAGTATGTCGTAATTTTCCTCAGTTAATGATATGTTTCCTCTTATATTTTCAGTAATCAATGTTCTTCAAAAATTAGTAGATTTTTATTCTGTTGGAAGCTTTCATTACTGGTATTTATAATTGATACTTTTATTTTGCCATAATGAATTAGAAAATATATCAATGCCTTCTTTGTTGCAAGAGAAAATCATTCGGATGTTCACAATTAATCATTAGAGTTCAACCTTTTTGCACGTTTTGAAAACAATTCGAGGTTTATTCTGAATCTTAGTATAATTCGAGGTCTGAATCTTAGTAAAAATTCACACTCTGTTAAGTGAAATAATTTAGATTTACCTTCCTTTCGTATCATTCCAAGATCACATGAATCAGCGACACCATTATGATGAGAGCATCGAGTACTTCATATGTATCATCGGGAACAACATAAAACTGAACATTATTGAACTCATCGTTATCAATTACCAGTTTCTTTTTTTGCAAAGCATTTCGTTTGCATTCGTTTTTGCAAAGTTTTGTCCAAAGCATTTCTTCAGTGTTCCGATACCTGGCATGGAATTATTCACATCACTAGATATTTCCCAACTAATTTTATTAACGGAATTGCTTTCTATCAGATATTTCTGTGGCAATATCTATTATTACTTCAGTTTGTATTTTACCAATAATTTTTTTAGTCGTAACTGAGACGGCTGAACAAGTGACTTTAACCAATGGAGGGGGGTTGTGGATTTATTTGGATATTCCTTTGTTTCATGGCCTTCGTTTCCGCAATTAGTGCAAAATTTTAGTCAGGCTTTCCTTGGAAGAGGGATAGTCAACCTGGTGCCTACCGCCCACTAGTGGGCGATTTAAGCTTTCACGCTGGGGAGCAGCGTGAAACCGATAACAATGAAGGAAGATTGAAACATGCTTGGATGCGTTGATATACTCCTTAAAAGTTTAGTTCTCTACCTTGACCATTCCCCACCGTGCAGTATTCTCCTGTCGTGCGGCTTTTTTGTTTGTTAATGAATTTTCTGTCTGTTTAAAGTTTAATATTGTGAATTTATAGTGTAAATAAATATATAAAAAATTTAACTGTATATTTTTTACTAAACCTCCACTTAAAAACTTCTTTGCAGTTGCGCTGTATTACGGGTGGGCGGTATGTGTAAAAAGGTTGACTACCCCTGCCTTAGAGTGATGTTCATTTTCATAACAATTATAGCAAGCCTTTTCACCTGATTTATTCCAGTTTGGGTCTTAAGTGAATTGCCTATCATTTTCTAATTTATTGGTTTTAATCCGGATAACATGTTTGGGGTAAAGGCTTGATTTATGGTTGAATTTATATTTCTCAATTAGTTCTAATTCTTCCATAATAGTCTAATTTTTCTGCGAGTTTACTCTTCATTCTGAAATTTAGACCAGTTATCAATAAAATGGTTTCTGATTGCAGTTGAGCTCAGTTTTTTAGCTGATGCGTTATAATTAATTCCTTTGAATTATTAAAACTGTGTTATTATCAGCCTCGAAATCTGTTTTTTAAAGGAGTTATGCAGTACAAGCACGAAATCCTTCCATGAATTATTCAATTTTCTTTGATGACTGACAACTTTTTGCCTGAATTTTTTTTTCTTAGTTTCAAATTAAGTTAAAAAAATTGAGTAGTAAATTATTGATGTATTTATATCTAGATATCTTCATTAATGTACACTTTTCAAGTATTCCTATCAAAAAGTATTAAATAAAAGCTAATGTGAACTTCTTTTGAATCAAATTTCTGAAATTCATGTTGAGAGCTTGCACATCAACTGAGTTGCGATTAAGAACATGAGTACCCAGCAATTTCAATTTTTTTTTTTTTTAAAAATCCGAAAAATCGATTTTTCTGAATACTCTTCTTCCTCTACTTAATTTTGCAAATAATGCCATGCAACATATTTTTAAAGAATTCTTTATTCGACTCTTTACTCTGTTATATCAACAGTCCTATTTCAGGATTTACAGCTTCGCCTAATGCATGAACATGAGCAATTAAAGCGCTTTTTACCGCTATCAAGCAATGACGTTTTTTGAAAACTGTTGATGCATATAATTCAAGAGCGCGACAAAATTTAAAGCACATTGGAATCTTCGTTCACGAATGCCTTGGATCACGAGCAAATTTTCGAAGCAAAAAAATATTTTGGTTTACAAACAATATCTCGAAGTACGAGTCTTTTTTTTTCTGTTTTGGGCGTCAACTTTCCTTCATGAAGATACCGTAAAATTTAATTAAACTGGTTCTAATTTTTTATATGTGTTGCATTATTGTTAGATTTAATGAACTCTGTTGTTTTTGCGTTACGAACTTGCATCTAAAGAACTCTTTTAATTCTTATGTGGAAAACTGTTTCGGCTTGCGAATATTTCGGTTGAAAAATTAAGTTCGTGAATTTTTTTCATTGTAAATGTCGCCCTAGTTTCTGTAATAGCAACATATGTTTCTCTTTTTAAATATATATAAAAGAAAGAAATAAAGTAAATAGAATAGAGATTATAAAAATAATATAAATCTAAAATGGTTAATTCTCTGAAGAAGAAAGCACAGATCAAAACAACCGAATTAAAATCATAAAAAACAAAAACTGATGCAAAAGCAAATCAATGCGTAATTAATCATATATAATTATAATATGTTTTGATTTTTGCTTTCCTGTTTAAGAATTCACCATTTTAGGTTTATATTAATTCTATTTATTTTATCTGTTTTTTATACATATATGTAATAATAAAATGCAAGAAAAAGACGGAGCAGCGTCCATGCGTAATAGCTATATGAAATGAAGAAACTTGGCCGTCGAGACAGTTCTAATTAATAACTGTAATAGTTCAGTTATTCTAACACATCCTGGGTGAATGGTGAGGCTATTCCATTACACGTTTTGGCAGATGGTTGACGAAGCTGGGATGAGTGAACCACGGAGAAAAAATACGACTCAGGACTTTCACTTTTAACAGCATATCTTTATTTTAATTTAAGGCAGATGCTTTTTTCCAGATAAAGTTAAAATAACTTATTCAGTAACTGAACTATTAGATACGACTGACTTTAAACTTTAATACGTCATAACGTTCTAACAAAGAAAGAGGAGCATAGCGAAGACGTTAGCAGGACGAAGGCGAGAAGGCATCTGTATAGGAAAACTTATGACGCAACATTTATATGAGGAGGTTATGTAATAGGCGCGAATGTTCCAGAAGGTACTGGTCTAGGGGAAGATCCTGAATTGCAGAAAATTAATTAAAGGTTGCTAGTTCGCAAAGAGCAAAGCCATCGTATTTTTACATATATATATGTGTATTCATACACATACATACACAGATACACACACATTATAATTATATCTATGTAATATATATTATTTTGATGCATCATTCTCTGTAACTATAACTCGGTCTTATTTCATAGAAAGAAATTGTGAAGGCAACTTCTAATATCCCACTACCGATTAAATTATAAACCAGACTGAGCTTCAAATGTATGAACCATAAATAATGATGAACTGAAGTTACATCTCAAAATAAACAATATCGTAATATCAATAATATATCGCACATATCGTCCAGCGTATACATAGCAAACGCAAATTCAAAATTCTGTCATTAAATCATTTTGAAATACCGCTAATAGTTAACTCGCGCAGTGGTTAACAAATAGCTAGCGCATTATTTTTAGGTAAATTTTAGTAGTTTATACTTCCTGTGAAGAATTATAACGAAATCAAGTCAAAGGTTATGTCGATATTTTTGAAAACGCACATTTCTGGAAAAGAATAATATTGGTATAAAAAGTTAGTTTATGTGTATATTTATGAATATCCTTCATTCACGAGGGTTTTAAATTAATTTTCTGCCTTATTAAATTAAAAATACTATTTACGAGATCTTGTATGATTTCGTCATGTACTAATTCACTAAGAATTGACAACCTATGTCTCTATATCTGTTCTAGGTGCTTTCATGAAAATAATAGTTTCTATGATTTACAAGAACTGAACCATAGAAAACTTTAAAGGTTAATTGAAAAAAATTAATAGTAATTATAACGACGTTTTTTCCCATGTTGTATTCTAAAATTAACAGTATACATACTATTAATTAGAGCGCAGAAAGTAGAATTAATACACAGAAAGCTTAACATCGAAACCGACTTGCTGATCTCACCATGGTAAACTGGATTTATCAAAAATCCTAAGAAGTTTTGTCGCAATGTCATAAATCGCATAAATTGTTTTAAAAATTATTTGGCTACATTAAGGTTCATTGTTATGTTACTAAACTAAGAGATGTTTTACACTATATTGCAGTCCGCGTAACATAGTAAATAATGCATGTGACCTGGGGAGGGGTTAAGTATGGAGGACTTATATAATTTGTCTGCCTCAATGCATAAAAATGTTTTTCAAACTTTAAATACAGAAGTATATAATTTCGTAATTCTTTAAGTATTTATAAACTGGGTTCTTAAAATATTTTTATTGCACTGTTTATCTATAAATGCATTTATAAATGCATTTAAAGCAGCTGCTTGCAAAAGAAGGGGAAAAAACATTTTGTCATGATTAGTTTAACCAACCTTATTCCATTTTCTCTGTTTAGAGAAAATGGAATAAGGTTACTTTCCTTTTGTCAAGGTTACGGCGTAAATGAAGAAGTTGTGCTTGTAGAAGATCAGCACAAGTTGTAATATTGGTGATTTCACTATGTATATCATACGCAGATTAAAAACACACCATTATTTCATTATTCTCATCAGCCTGACTGTGCTCTAATTTGTGCTAATTAATTAAATTTATAGCTGGAGATGCGAAACATTCCAAAATACCAGATGAACCAAACGTGGGACTAATGCCGGATTTGGAAGTCAGTGCATGAAAACAATTATTTCTAAGTTATGCATCTACGGAAGTACTGTGGTTTCTTATCTCGGTTATGATATTAGCCGTATGAACGCGGGTGGGTGCTTTATGCGGGCATGAATTCCGAGGGTCTCATATTCTCTTCCTCAATTACTACCCCTTGGAAAGGACTTTCATTCTGACGGAATTTTAGTCAGGACTTAAAAGAGAAGAGATGAGAAGCGGTGACAGTCGTGATAACACTGACCGCGAAGACGCAATTCACAGCAGTTTTCCCTGTTGCTAAAGAAGAGGAACCCTTGAAACTAATAGTTTTATTCAAAACTTAATCAAATCTAAGATTGCTTTTTTTGGGGGGGCTTAGTTATAAATTTTACATTGGCGTGCTTCTGTCCTATTCGATATGATAACAGATATTTTATAAATAATTATCTAACTTATACTCTCATCTATACACGTACGTTACCATTGCATTTAAATAAATACTACATCGTTGTCTTAAGTTTGACAAAGCAACTTTGCTCACAATATCTAAAGAGCATTACTTATTTTTTCAAAATAGGGGCTAAGAAGGAAGGTCGTTTTTATGCGAAATTACTTGGATGCTTTATATGATTATAAATTACCTAACATGCTCAGCTAGTTGTAAGCAAATAAATGGAAGTTAAGAAAAATTGTAATAAGCAATGTTTTCGAAACACGGGTCAATTTTGGTGACAATTTTGCATAAGAGCAATTTTGGTGCATTGGGAGGGGGGAAGTTTATGAAGTGCTTCATTGATGACAGCTGTGTCCAAAAAATTGCCCGTTGATGCATCGCTGTTATAATGCCTAAAATACGCGTATCTTCTGTGAATGAAGGGTTCCTGATGAGTGCTACCACATTTCATTACTATATCACGTGTTTCATTACTATACTATGTGTACTCTGGCAGCAACATACATGAAATTGTTGCACCGTGTTGAACTACGTATACAGGCGGAGAGGAGGTTACTTCCAGCAGCTTTTGCAATGTACTTTCATTGTCAAACATATAGGCATATCATGTAAAAATTTAGTTTCATTTCCCCTTATTATAAGATTTTTATCACATTTTTCCCGGGGCCCCTTTCTAGTGGGACACCCTGTATGTATATATATATATATAAACACACACACAAGCGCGCGCGCAGGGTATCCCAGTCGAATATATATGTAATTTTTAGATTGTTTTCTAACGAGTCTCAACTTCCCCCCAAAAAATTATATGCAGATAAGTTGCTGTAATGCGTAGCTAGATGTATATGGGTCATGAGGCTAAAACTTTGGTAAGCCCTAAGGTGAGCATTAGTTTAACGAGCCAAGAGCACAGCAAGTCACAAATTGCACGTAGCAGCAAATCAAATATCTCAGTGATTTTATTTGCAGCATATTTACCATTCTTATTTCAAATAGAAGTAAATTTTATAGTATAAAACAATACAT
>KK115155.1:210408-296845 GCA_000611955.2 Stegodyphus mimosarum
GCATAAGTACAGATTGAGTTAACGTTTACCACTAGCAGATAACCACCGATAACCATACACGCTTCGCTACAGCCGTCTATTTATTCGGATCCATCAGCCGTTCAGAGGGCGCTGCTCAGCATACGCATGCGCTACGGATTTGCAATTCTAATCATTTGCATATCATGCGCTACTTTGCATTTCCTGAAAATTTCAGCTCACTCGCGTAAGTCCTTCATGGTGTTGCAATTTTCACAAACGTGAGTGTAAAATATGCTATTATAAATTTCCTGAAATGTAATTCCAACAACAATACGTGGACCCTTTCAGCATATGAGAACTGTTTGTACAAGTATGTAAATGAGCGATGAGAAAGAAACATGGGAGGGGGGGGGAAACTGCGGTTATTTAAGGCTCATTAAATAAAGCGTAATAAGCCGTATTTTTCTTTCTCAAGTATAATACAGTTTAAAGTTCGATATCACCTCTGAAATAAACTTTTTTCTTTAAATTGTGCATGTAATAACTTTAGAGCAGTTTCAAAATGTGCGACGTGTGCTAATAGTTGAAGTGATAAGCAAAAAGAGAGTCAGTTAGTTTTCTGTATTTTGCTCGATGATGATACTTGAAAGCAAGGTAGTCTGACATCCAAAGGTCCGGCACACCCGATATTTCGGCATCTCTTTACTCCTATGATGGCGCTGCTATCATTTTATTCGCCAGTGTTCGGAAAAACTGGGCGGTTGTATCACATCATTTCGCCATTTTTCAGTTAATCTTATGTTTAAAATTTGGGTGTGTATACATCATTTACTCTTTATGTATGTTTATCAACATTTGATGAAAATATTGGTGTGGGAATAAACTGGAAATGCGCGACTGGGTGTTCTAGACCTTGACTTTATTCAATGGCAGCGGATTTTGTACGCGAATTTTCAAGTTCCAGATGAATCATACATAGCTCAAATTTAGTTTTCGATAACTACTACTGACATGTATATTTTATGTTGGACCGAAGCAAAGTTAGTTTGCGATTTAGGAGAGTTTTTGAAACACGATTGGAAAGATATATTTTAAAATGCTGCCGAAGCTTGTAATCATTGTGCATTTTCCCGAGTGCCAATCGCTTCAAGTGCCAGCGTTAAATATGAAATAACATTTTTATTTTAAGAAACAAATTTGTTCATCTTGCATTCTAAGAGTTTGTTTTGTTTGTTACAAGAAGTAACACTCTTCATCAGTTTAGTGAATGCTCAGCTTCTTGGCGCACCTGTGTCGTCTGCCAGCAACGATGTTGGATCGTAGCCAAAAGAGCCCTTTTCCTACCTGCCGGTTGGGTGTAACGACCTTCCTGTCGCATCGCGCTCTTTAACTGAGTGACCTTGATTCGCTGCGCGCTGCTATTGGTTTCTTTTTCGTTCGTGTTGCTTCGCTTATGCCTCAATAAACCTGCCTTTCTTGACCGCAGATGGAATTTGGGTTGCTTATTTTTTCGTTCTCTTGCGGGCTTTCGCCACAGGATAAGAAAACGCTTTTTTTTTGTTTATTCTGTCCACTGGTGTATTAGTTTTGTTGCGTATAGAAATTTTATCTGCTGAAAATTTATACTTCCGCTACTTAATCAGTGGTTCGCTAGTATTGTATTTTTGTATTGTTTTACCTAAGGCAGTTTGAATTGATGTGCAGCGGTTCTTCCTTACATAATTTGCTGTAATTTTTTTTAAAACTATAATTTATTGTTAGTTGTTTTTATCTTTTGAAATAGAAGCATTATTCAGGTTTTTTTTTTTTAAGTGCAGGGTGTGTAATGTGGTGGCGGTGGGGATTAAATACCTATTTGTTTGAAAAATTTATTGAATTTTAAACGTGAACTTTTTTATGTATTTAAGCATATGATTATACTTGTGTGTTTTTCTTTTAAAATAATAATAACGCGTTGTTAAAAGTATTAATATAAATAATGAATGAAAATGTCAAACTACTGGAATTATAACATCAGAAACGGACTGATATTTACTACTGATAAAGAAAGATCAGGCTTTGTTGTCGGATTCATACTGTCGTTATTTTTGTTGAAATTAATACATATCTAAATAATAACGAAAATTATAATTTAATAACAGTTTAGGTGAAGTGTTACCGTCTTTTTAGAGGGAAAATAATTTGCGTGAAGTCGAAGGAAATATTTTGAGGAGTTCATAGTTAAATTTCTATGCTTAATTGATATCATTAGCTGCACAAATAAGACTTCCGAATACTGATTTTCTGTCAGGCTTTCAGTTCCCATTGATGACAGACTGCAACGGATTGAACTAATTTTCACCTTTATATGAGACAGTTTTTTTAAGTCTTCGATGAAGGAATCCCTCCTGCAGTAGATAGTTCTCAATGCAAATAACTTTTATAATATAATCTTTGCATAAATTAATGAGTTATGTTTTTTTAAGTTTACAGCTAAAGTTAATTTCTAGGATGCCTACATTGGTTATACATCCGCCTTTTTTACTTCCTTGTACAAAGTAAAGGAAGTATTGCAATTACGAAAAATTCCGGGTACCATATTTCAACGAAAATATCCATTTTGACCGCTATTCAATGTAATTTAGATATGTTTTTTCCGTGACATTTGTACATAAGGACAGAATAAAGGACTTTAGTTCCCCGAACGAATTATAAAACTGATTTAAAATGGATTCAGAAAGATTTTTTGTCATGGTGTCTGTACGTATGTACTTACGTATGTATCATGCTTAACTCAAAAACGAGTAGCCTCAGAATGTTGAAATTTTGTAAGTAGAACTACTATAACATGTAACTGTGCACCTCCCTTTTTGGTTGCAATCGGCCACACCAAAAGTATATAAATATATTTATATGTATATATACCCAATCTTGTTACTCAGCTCTGTGATCTCAGTTTATTCTTATATGTTGGTAAATTGGACATTTTTTGCTTGATGATTGAATTATGTTGTTCTTATCTTCTGGTTAAAGTGTTTTATACCTTTAGGTAACCTGTATGTTATATTTGCAGAATTATTAACAACTTAAAAGTTAAATAACTTTTAGTGTGGCTAAACCTAATTATTTTTACCATAGCAGCCTTATTTGTTTACATTTTAAACTTAGCAGAATAATGGATTTGTTGTCAATCTAGAAAAGCTAAGCTTCACAGCAACAAAGATAATTTTTAATATAGATATTTTGAGTTTTTATGTATTTTTGCCTTGTCGCGAAGTGAGAACTGAATAAATTGAATGAAAAATACTGAATCATCAAAAGATATATGGTACCCGGAATTTTTCGTAATTGCAATACTTCTGTACTTTGTAAAGGAAGTAAAAAAGGCATATGTATAACCAGTGTAGGCATCCTAGAAATTAACTTAAGCTGTAAACTTAAAAAAGGATAACTCATTAATTTATACAAAAATTATATTAGAAAAGTTATTTGCCTTGAGAACTATCTACTGCAGGAGGGATGCTTTCATCAAAGACTTAAAGAAAACTGACTCATATAAATGTGAAAATTAGTTCAATCTCTTGCAGTCTGACTGCTCAGTCATCAATGGGAACTGAAATCCCTGACAGAAAATCAATGTTCGGAAGCCTTATTTGTCCAGCTAATGATATCAGTTAAGCATAGAAATTTAACTATGAACTCCTCAAAGCATTTTCTTAAACTTTATGCAAATTATTTTCCCTAAAAAAAGACAGTAACACTTCAATCAAACTGTTATTAAATTATAAATTTCATTATTATTTAGGTATGCATTAATTTCAACAAAAATAAAGAAAATATGAATCTGACAACAAAGCCTGATCTTTCTTTTATCAGTAACAAATATCAGTCCATTTCTGGTGAATTAGTATTTTTTTTTTTTAAATTTCTTTTATACATCATTTTAGATTTATTATAGTATTTAAACAGAACATGTGGCAATGATTAGATAATTCTTCAGGTGATACAAATTTTGTGCATTCTGAGTTATGAAAAGTACAACTATAGAGACAAGGATACTTATCCTTCAACTCTCGCTGAAAGCACTAATATCACCTTCTACAAAGTTACTGAACTTAGGAATGAAATTGGTGCCTTAAATTTACTCCTACAAGAGATGCAAAAATCAACTCAAACTCCAGAAACCCTTCAAATCTCAAATGAAAGCCATCACGCTATAAATAATGAAGATATTAAGCCCTCAGTCTGAAAACAAAATAAATCTAGGAAAAAACGCACTATTACAGATAGCGAAGGGTATATTTCCCCTCACAACTTTGTTAAAAGACTACTCTCAAACGATGGACAGAGTGAACTGAAACAGTCAAATAAATACTTCGAACTTAATCATGAAGATCTTATGAATGAAGAGGATTTTATCCTTTCCAACCCTAAGGTCAATGTTCCCTTAATTGTACTTGATGATTTTAGTACAAATTGGGAAGTAGAAATTGAAAGTAACAATATTACAAATTATAGAGCGAATATGAAAGGAGAAAGCCTTACTATACGAGTTTACAAAACAGACCACTATAGATTTATAACAAAATTGCTTCAAACATGTGGAGTTCCCTTCTACAGCTTCAAATTAAACAACAAAAGCCTATCAAAACTGTTATAAAAAAATTACCCCAAAACACAGACCTTGAAGTTATCAAACAGGAGCTAATTAAAAAGGAAATACCTCTTTTATAAGCACATCAACTCACTTCTGTAAGAGAAGGAAACATAGTTAAATCCAAGTTGAATGCAAGCATTCCTTAGAAGGTAAAAGAATCTACAAAATCAAAAAACTTTGTGGTTTAGACATATTCATCGCGACTTGCAAATCTAAATCTAGGCCCGTGTAGTGCCATAAGTGTTAAAGATATGGGCAGACACGGGAACATTGTCACTACACAGCACGATGCATGAAATGTGTAAAGCAACATAAAACATACACATGTACTCAGGAAAAAAAGTATAAAAAGGCCTGCAACTTGTGTCCTCTGTGGTGAAGATCATGTCTCTACATACAAGGATTGCATTAAACACCCTAAAAATATCCTTAAAGCCACAGAAGAAGCCAAAGTTAAAAAACAAGCTTCAGAAAGAAATAATTTCTGATTTGTGGAATCGGAATTTCCTGCCTTACCTGATACAAAAGAACAAAACATCCCAGGCACCTCTTCAGCGTGGTTCAAGAAAAAGCAAGAGAGAATTTTTCGTAAAATTTAAATCTGCAAAATCCATTATGGACAAACTTGAAGTTGGAATTGCTTCCTTTGATTATATTTTGAATGTTGACTTGGAATTCTAGTTTACTACAGTTCTACCAAAGCAACTTTAAAAAGTCATGTCCTCCTTCCTAAGCCTGCCTCCATGACTCAACGCATCATTCATCCAAGATATTGACTGTTTGTTGTGTATTTACCTAAATTCATGAACTTTGATCTTCCTTATTTCGCCTTTGTGCGACAATGTACTGGTGTACCTCATATTTTTTTCAAATCAAGCAAATGTAATATGTATTATACAGGTTAAAACTCTTTTATAGTTGTGTGACAGAAGTAATTAAATGATCAACAATCATTATAAAATGAATGAGTTGTAACACTGTCAGGTGAATCCAGTGCCAGAGTGTTGCTATGGTAAACAAATAGAATGAATTTTAAAGAGTGCGTTTATTCTGTTAGGGTTTATGTGCTATCGACGAAGTAGATTTAATTCCAATAAGTTTAGATGAAATGCAAGAAAAAGTGTGTATAAATTTCCAGTTTTTTGTGTTTCAATGAGATTAATTCAAAATTCCAAATTTATGTTCATCACTGAAAATTACAGTATTTTAAAAGCTTTCTGGCTGCTTAACATAATTTTTTTTCATTATTATTTTATTTAAATCAGCAAATTCATAATTTTTAAAGAATTATGAATTGTGAAGAATTTATTTTAGGAAGTGAGCCCTCCTTGACAAAAAATATTTACCATTTTGAGCAGAGTCTCAGCTTTCTCATTTTCAACCATCATCAAAACATTTAACATAAAACATTTGTGTACATATTACTGTTTATTGTTAGCATTAATTTTCATAAGTTTACATTTACTTTTGCTTGCAGCGTACTGTAAATAAGTATGAAAAGAAAGCGGCGGAAGGTGATGGCGGCAGCACAGAAGATGCTACTCCTCGTCAAAATAGTGCAGACCACCCCCCTGTCCTGGAAGAATCGCTGCCTCAGCTTGACAAGAAGCCCAAAACAAAGAAAAACAACACACTGCCCAAAGTCAAAAAGAAAAACTTTTTACAAAATAAGGTAAATAGTTTTTGGTTCAGTACGATTTTTAAGAAAATTTAAATTGCATTTTAAATAATTATTTTGATGTATTCATATTAACCATACAAGTTTTGTTTTATAGATACTGGTATTGTAAAACTTAAGTGTTAATTGAAATTATTATTTATGTGAGTAAATTAATTTTCTTTAGAATGCTTCTCTCTTTTTTTAAAATTAAATCCAGAGCTTTAAATTTAAAAAAAAAAAAGAATTGCTAAAAGTAGTCAGGCTAACTGACTGGGTAACTGACCCATTGTGCAGAAACTTTGCTCATATGAAGTGTTATATGGGATACACAAAACTGTTTTACATAGATCCTGTCTTGCTGCTGTCTCACTGACCTTTAATCTGCTATCACTCAACATTTCTTTCTAGAGACAAACAGTATTTTCTAATGCTAATATTACCAATGATCGACTTACACGAAAATCATATTCTACAGATTCTTGATGAATGTAAAATTGTTTTTCCCATTCCATTACGTAGAATACGAAGCAGGTGAATCATATACGCTATACACATGATCCAAATGCCGTTTTACTTTGTTTATTCAAAAACTGAATCACAGAACTGTATGTAATTTTAAATATTTTAAAACAAATTAGCGCAGTTCCTCCCCCCAAATTAGTCAGATGTATACAGGAGCATTTATTTGCCTCTTTGCCGTAGGTGAAAAACTATGTAGGCACGTCTTTGTTGGATACATCATTCTAATATACTGTGTCGTAACCCATGTTTGTTTACTGGAAGAGAAGTAATTCACTTAACTAAATTACTGATCATCCCCATGACAGAATAACTTTTATATTTTACAAAAACAAGTTGCAAGAATGAGCAAATCTGCACTAATTACTAAAATACAGATATGGTTACATACATACAATTTCTTTACATTTAAAATGACAGTTTTGGGTATAAGAAATAATGCAATTAAACAGAAAGTAGATAAGAGTTCAAAAGTCCAATCATGGTTAAATTGGTACAAATATAAATGTGAGAAAATGCTTAACAGTGGATATAGACAAATTAACTGAAAAATAGTAACTGAGAATTAATTAAAAGAAGAAATGACATTTGAACAATGGAAAAATAGCTATATGATTTTAAGATTTTAGTGATATATGTATTTTAGTGATGATATTAATATACATAATAAAACAATCAAGAATCAAATTACAGTCCTTAACTTAAGCTCACAGAGATTGAATTTGGGATGATGTCAGAAGTCATGTGAGCTCATTTATCTGTGATGTTACAAAAACTTAGTACTTGATTCAGCATTTGTAATAAGATTTATTGTTAAAATAACTGTTGGAAATAAAGAAAACAAAGAAAATCTATGTTAATTCTTATTATGTTTAGTTGAAATAATATTTCAAACCAATTGAAATCATTGTATTGGTTGTAATATGTGTGCTTGAGAAGAAATCTGTCAGAAATATGCTCAAGGAAAAAGCAAGGAGAAAAATACTTTATCTGTTGTTCATATTATGTATATACTGTATGTTTAATATATATTATTAATATTTGTAGGTGCTAGATATTTATTATTGTGTGATATCAATATCTTATCATTATGCAACATTTGAACTTTAAATGCCCGTAAAATTAAGTAACCATTGTAATTTCTATGTTCCTATGTACATTTCTTATTTTCATAAATCTTAAAAACTAATACATAAAAATAATATTTTTTGTAACTTAGTATCTGTAAATTAATCTCTTTTATCAAATCATTCATGCTAGGTTGTTTCAGGTGATGCCATGAGTACACCGTGATTTATTCTCCATTAAATAATATAATATATGCTTTTCTTCTAAAGCGAAACTGAACTGTAGTTGCAGTTATACAAAGCCTGTTTGCACTTTTTTTAGATGGCTTTGCTCTGCTGTAAAAACGAAGTTTCTCTTTGGAAATTACTTTTTTAACTGCAAGTATATTTTTGGAAGTATAAATTATCTGCTGCTTGACAGTTTTGTTTTCATGCAAAATTGCATTTTTATGGGAGCAATGGATGGAAGGCCATGCTTGTGCTTTTTCCAAAGAAAATTAGTTATTGAAAACTGCTGTGAAGTTATAGTTTTTCAGTATCTAAAGCTACAATAGGTAATATTGTCAACAAAAAAGAAAATATGTCAATGTTTGGATTCAGGTGGAAAAATTGCTCCAAATACATACCCAAGGAAAAAGTGGAATGTTTGAAATGTTGTAAAAGTAAAACCTTTAAGCCTCTGACTGGCCATGGCTTTCTCAAAGAAGTACAAATTTCCCAAATCTACTAAGAGGAAAAATTATTTTCTTCATTTTAATGTAAAAATTCTCCTGATATTTTATACCTGGATTTGTGTACTTTTAATATATTGCCTTAATTTCTTTTGACATATTTTTATATGCACATATATATATACATTCCTACAAATATCACAAAAAATATTCTAGGCCGAATATATACGGTCTTGCCGCTTAGAGGGTTAAACGAAAATCTGCCCTGCCAAAGGACAGTTACATAATCATAAAAATGCTCATTGTCATCTGTAACAAAGTAATTAATGCTGATTTGAATCTTAAAAAAGGGAAAAAACATAATATGCGTGATCTTTCTCCATGATATATCAGCAAACGCAGAATGGGCTGCAGAATTCTTTATGAAAAGCATTTATCCAGAGAAAAATGAAAAAAGTGTTGTCACAATTGATGAGTCTTTGATGCATTTAAATGACTGAAATAAAAAGAGATTCATTTATTATCATCAAAGGGGAGAAAAAAGTCTTAAAATATGGCTCAAAGAATCTAGGGATCTGTGATTGTTGCTTTTTTTTCATATAATGGTAATTTTAAAATAAAGAGAGTGCAGAAAAAGGTTAAGATCAACTCCACATATTATCAGGAATATATTTTACACTCAGTTTTCAAATATGAAATGCCTTCTGTTTAACCACAGTGCCATCAATCAGTAGAACTGCATTGAGACAAAGCAAGTAGCCACATGTCAAAATCCATTGTTAATTTCCTGCGAAAATTGTAATGAGGAACGAGTATCAAGGCCATACTCTTCACTCATATCCCTAATAAATCCCTTGATGTATCACCCATGAATTTTTATGCTTTTGAACTTTTAAAAGGCAGGTTGTCCAAACATCGACCTATAACCCTCTTGGACTTTGAAAAACTGTTCAAGAAGAATGGGATAAAATATGAAAAACTGTTCAAGAAGAATGGGATAAAATACCTCTTTGGATATTACAAAAAACTTTATTGTTTTGAAAATTACAGTGCGGAAAGGTAGTGAAGAATAAGAGTTATCAAGTAAAACATTTAAAACAAAAGAAGTTTAGGTAAAATACTTCTGTAAATACAACGAAAATAGTCTAAAAGATGTGCGAACAACCTCTGTATCTTATTAATGTTTATGGTTGTATTGGGAAATAGGTTGATATAATTGCACTTTTTTTCCTCCCCTTATTGCCTTCTGAAGGAAAGGGGTTATCTTTAATGTGACAAGTGTTCACATTTTACCTTATTCTCATGCATGTTGTAATATTGTTGTTAGGATGTTGTGATATAATTTTGGTCAGTCACTAAATAATTGTATTTTGATAAAAATTACATTAAGCTAATGGAAGATCAGTTAGGACTTTTTTTATGATCTATTTTATAAGAAACAGTTTATAGGGGGTATTAAGGATCATACAAACATAAGTTGGCTGTATAAACAATACTTTACAAACTAGGCTTATTTCATATGTGAAATTTATTTTGGTTTCAAGTAAATCTTAATAAAGAAGGCAAAAGGAAAATATAAACATTAGCATAGCACTTGTCTGCGAACTGCAGTGCAAGTATTCAGTCTGTGTAATTAATTAACTTCCCCATTTGATATAGCAGAATCTCCAGTTTTGTATGCAGGCCTTATTTAGTACTGCTTATGTTTCATGGTTCATTTTAATTCTCACTGGTTAGTATGCTTTTGAAGGTGTTCAAGAATAATAGTTATTTTTACTTTGCAGTTGATGTAAATGCTGGAAAAGGGGGAAAAATTTCATTGTATACTGTGTATTAATTACGTCTGCAAGTTTCCCCCCTTAATGGGGGAAAAAAAGCCAGCCAGAAGAAATAGGTTTGAAAAGTTATTCCATTAAATGGAAGGAATTGAAGAAACTATTTTTCAATGTATTTCATGTTTATATTTTTATGTATATTTTATTAATTTAAGTATATTTTCATTTTCTGCACAATTTAAGGTCTCATTTGTATGCCTACAACAACCTTTTTTTGGTAGTGGTGATTTTAGCAGTTTTTGGTGCACAATCAGATGTCCTCCCCATCTGTCATTTTGGAACTGAATTTTTGTTCATATCAAAGAAAATTAAACAGAAAACAAAATTGAAATCCAAAAGGAAATTATAAAATTAAATTGACATCTTCATTGAAACAGACCTTCCCCTCTTTTTAAAAAATCCATCCTGTAACTTATTTTGAAATTTTTGTGATGAATGGATATATTCAAAAGAAGAGAAAATTTGGTCTAATTCTGCTGAACTTTAATCTCAGCTAGATTATTCAGTTCATGAAAAATTTCAGAAATGGCACACTGTTTTTTACCAGACAGAATTATTTTATGTATTGCATTCGATGTCAGAGAAAGGTAAAATTTTAGAAATGGTGTATTTTCAGCAAGTTAATCAAGTTTCTTCCATAGCAAAGAAAATCAATTAGAAGAAACTGATTTTATTTATTTAATAGTAATGTACTTATATTTTTTTCTAATATAATACTACTATGCTGTTAATCATTTTAAATATTTTCATTCTATGAATATTTAGCTTCATTTGTTTGTCTACAGTAACTTTCTTTGAAGATATGTGTATATACATATACTGGGTATCCAGCATTAAAGAACCCTATTTAAAGCTGCCTATGGGTTAAATCTGTCATCAGAAAATTCTGAAATTGTGTGGTGGACTTAATGAACTAATGAGAATATCTTTCAGAAAATCAAATAAATATTGCAACCAGAGGGTGCTGTATTAATAAATTATACATTTAGCTACACCTTTACAATAGTTTTACAAATTTTATTATAACAAAACATGTTCTACGTAATTGATGGCCATCATTTTCAGCTATCATCAGAAACTGCAAGATGGCATGTTCCACAGATGACCGAAATATGTGCTGGGAAATGTTGAGTAAATGGCTTGAAATGCTGGATTTAAGATTGGGTAAAGTTCTTGAATTGTCACACCAGTTGTTTCAAATGCCCTCAAAGCCAAAAATTACACGGGTTAAGGGTTGGGAGTCAGAGAGGGCACACATTACGAAAGTGACGTCTGATGACATGCTGTTCTGTAAAATGATCTTTAAGAGCATTTGTAACACACCATGCAATGTGTGGAAGAACTCCATCTTGTATTAAGATTATGCATACAAGGCACTGGCATGCTTGCAGAGCCAGAACAAATTCATTCTTTAACAGTTGGTGATTGAGCATGTCACTGGACTGGTAGAACTTATCTCCTCAAAGAAATATGGCCGAGAATAAATGAGGCAAAAAATCCACACTGTACCGTCACTTTTGGCGAATGCAACAGAACCTTTAATATAAAATGCAGATTTTCTGATTCCAAACTCAGAAGCTGTGAGTATTCACTTCACCATCCAAACGAAAATGTGATTCGTCTGTCCAGAGGATATTCCAAGGCCATTTTGAATTGACCTCAAAGAAAGTAAGAAACTGAAATTAGAACCAGAGTGAAGTGTCAAAATCATGTGGATGCAACTGCTGCACCAATGAAAGTTTGTAAGGATAATACTAGAGGGTATTCCGTAAGATCTTATGGGCAGTTGCACATAGGGCCTGGAAGTCTGAAGCTGTGTGCTCTATCACATGAAGAGCAACCTCCTATGCAGAAACCGGTTTTCTTCCTCTTCCAGGATAAACAGAAAATAATCCCATTTCTTCAAATTTCGGTATTATTTTCCGGAAATTTGTAACATTCAGTAGACCTCTACGAAGGCCCTCCAAGTTCGAAATTTCCGTGGAGCAGCTGCTGCAGAATTACTGTTTTTGTAAAACAATTTTACTAACAGAGCCCAATTTTGTAAACATTTGATCATTGTGAGTAGCACATTGTCAACAAAATCTTCGTGAATTTTTCTAGATTTTTATAACAACTGCTACATGTCATTGACAGAGATTTACGTTTTTACTACAGGCTTTCAAAGTAAAATGCCTTCTGGTGACATTATTTATAACTCATTTATAACTTTTCCCCCCTCTAAAAGCATTCCTATTCCTTCATTAAGTCCACCACAGAATTTAACCATTTTTTGATGGCTGGTTACACCTGTAAGCAATTTTGAAATAGGGTTCTTTAATTCTAGATACCCTGTATGTATGTACATTTTTGTACTAGATGTGAGATCTGCTTTTATATATGTGTATTTGAATGGATTGTGAATTTCAGTTCCTAACAGCAATGAAAAAAATAACATATTTATTCAAAAAGGAGTTGAAAACAAAATTGAATTAAGTATTTAAAAACTGAATCTACACCATGAACACCTTGTAAACATATAAATCAATAAGACTTCTACAATAGATTTTGCCAGATTTTTTTAGGGAAAATTATTTCATAAGTTTGCATTGCTGAAAAAATATTTGTTTTCAAATAAATTAAAAATTTTATTACTGAATTTATTTCTTTATCAGCATTATAAGGATAATTACACATTTCTTCCAGTTTCTCATAGTTTTCCACTGTCATGGAAGGAACCCAATCCTGGTGTTAATAAAGGAGTATTTTTCACAGCAAATTTTTAAAGCAAATAGGACGTAAGATAATTGCCCTGAACATTCTGACTTTCACTGTAAATTAATATTCTTTAAATTCCATTATAGAGATCTTAGAAATTTTTTTATTTATATTTTAGTAACATTGACCTTAAGTTATGGTTATGAAAAATTGCCTTCAATAAATTTTTTATCTACTGATTTAAAGCACAGGTTGCATAAATAATGTGAGTTATGGTTTATGGTATGCTGATTTAAAACTTTGCCATTAGAGTTGTGTTGTTGTATAATTGTAATTAAATATATAAGTTATTTTCTAAGAAAATATTTTTTTTTAACTATTCACGAGGCTTTTTTATGTTACTATTTTTTGTAAAATATTTCATTCTGAAATCCTTTTTAGATTCGTAACAACTTGAAAGAGCCCAATCTGTCTAATGACGAAAACTCTAGACCCGGTGAAGAAATCCTCGAGACTCAGAGGAGCACGTCGAGGGACCAACTTAGTGACGTAAGCTGAAATTTATTGCGCTTTTAATGTATTTGTTCTAAATTCAGAATAATGGAAAATCATGACTTTGCTTTCTGTATATGTATGTAGGAGAAAAGTATGCTTTTTGCATATGTATTTGCTGGAAGTTTATAAATAATATTGTTAGAAATTAATCATAGAAAGATTTATATCTTCATTGTAGCTGCAGTGGGTATGTTAAAAAAGACTTAGTAGGAGGTACAGAAAATAAGTTTATAAAAAATCTAAGTACATACTCGGAGGTGGTCTTATTTGCTTCCTGCTTTGTTGTCATCTGTGACATAAATGATACTTTTTCTTGGATGTGAGAATTACACTCCTAAATCTCTTGCATATGATATTTTCATAGAAAGCTAGGTATCGTAATTTCCTGTTGACTGTCACCTTATTTAAAAATGGACATTTTCGACGTATAGGGCCATAACAATGATTTGATAAAAAGTATTCACTTGCAGATTATTCTCATGGAATGATACTAACTTTAATTCATCAAAAATGTAATCAATTTTTCACTCTTTCAGGCTATTTTGTGTTGTATTTTTCCCATAAGACTCGTATTTTTAGCCTTTTGTATTTTTAATTCAAATTGTGTAATTTTAATTTATAATATCAGTTTTTTAAGGAGTCTGAAAGTTTATCTGTTTATTATTTTGGAAGTAATTAAATTTCATCTATATTAAAAAATTCATGATGGATCTATTCATTTAGCACGTTTTGATATTGAACATAAGTTCCATATAAATAAAGGTAAATAAAAATTCATAAAGATTAATTCATTCAAGTTTCAATTATGTGAAGGTACATATGTACATAAAATTAAAAAAAAAAAATTCATGTCATTTAAGATATTTTTGGTCACAATTTATCAGTTCATACAGTATTGCATCCTTGTTATCATTAATGCATTTTATGCTTATAGGTACTGAAATTTTGATAAATTTTATTCAGTCAGTCATGAAGGAACCTGCATCTGATATGGATGATTGCAATAATTAAAGTAGGCAGAAGTAATTTACAGTGTGACTATGAAGAACTCAAATGTATGAACTGTAGTCATTTTCTAATTAGTCAAATAAAATTGTTTCTTTATTTTCTTGAATTTTTTTAGAAGTTCATGACCGAGTGGGAAATTGATATATATCATAAATTATAAATATTTTACTTCCTGAGGGGAGTGTATTCTAGCATGTAGCTGCAATCCATTTTTATGTTTACTAGCTGCTTAATAACACTGTATGAACTGCTAAATTGTGACCAAAAATATCTTAAATGACATAAAATTTTGATAAAACTATTTTTTTAAATGCACATATGTACCTTTACATAGTTGAAATATGAATGAATTAATCTTTATGAATTTTTATTTACTTCTTCATGAGGAAGTGCAAAGTTGATCACAGTTGATTTTTCATTATTAGGGGAACTTCTACATAAATAGTATAATTTTTTACTCATATTACAATTTAGTTTCATGAATTACAATTCAGAGCTACCCGGTTTGAGCTGCAATTAATGAATTCTGTTAGAAAACTGAACCTGCTTTTAAGCTTTGTGTGTGCTGGAGTGTATATGTATTAACAGAGAAATGCAACAGAAGTTTTCAGAATTAAAATGTAATAAACTGCTTAAGTATTAAGAAATGTGCTAAAAATATTTAGAGATGTTCTGTTTTGAGATTTGTCTCAGGAGTTAAATCTGTAGGCATGGGGTGGTATTTGATAATTTTATAACACTCTTTAAGAAATTGGAAAATGTTAAAAAAGTAATTCTATATATTGTTGTTGACATTAAAGTTGGTTGCATTTACATGTGAACTATATATCCTCCCCATTTCTTTTAATAGGCTAGCAGTCATGCAAGTTTAGAAAGAGGCTATATGGTAAGTTGTGTGTTTATTGTTTTGCACCTGATTTCACGTGAGTTTTTGTAAGAATGTTAGTGTAAATTTATGTAAAATTGCATGTATTTATTACATACTCCTCACTGGTAAGAAAAGTAAATTTTTTATTGAAATTATTGATAAGGAAGTAACTAAAAGTTGTCATAAGAATTTTGTTTTAAGAAAATCCTTTCATTATTTCTTACAGTTAATTGAAATGCTCTATGAACTCTATGCCTATGAGATATTTGCTGAATCTATTTCCTTTCATGATACTGAGAGAAGTGGGATGTTAATTTTAAAGCAAAAAATGTCCATATCTAGAAATGTTTATTATGGGATGTCTTGATCTGTTGGAAGGCTAGCCTTTTCTAGTTCAAAAATTTCTATGCATGATGTTTAATGCAGATTTTGTATTCTCCAGAAGTATTTCTTTTTCTAGCTCCAGAATTTGTGTATATATAATGTAACACAAGTTTTCTTTTATATAGACTTATTCAAAAATTAGTTTGTTTTTTGAATAAGAGTGATCATCAAATCATTTTATATTAATGTATTTTATTTTGACTGATCATCAAATCATTTTATATTAATGTATTTTATTTTAAAAATCAATCTATTAAAGAATGAAAGCAAAAAGAGACTCGCTAGGATCATTAAACTGTCTTTTGAATTGTTCTTTCTTCCCTTTCAAATGACCATAAGTAGTCTAGTAGCATTTCTGCTTGTGTTGTTCTTAATTGCTAGAATAGTCTGTGAGGTGCCAACAAAAATTCTTCCTTTTGGCATCATTCCAGTAACCTTGAAAACCTTCTTTTATATCTTTCTGAAATCTTTTCCCTGTTTCTTACCCAAAGTTAAGATTTTTGTGGTAGATTTTAAATTGATAGTGCAAAAAATGAATTGCACGTATTACGCAAAATTTCTCAGAGGCTAGAACATGTTTTTCATTATAATTGTGTAATTAGATATTTTTCGTTTCTCCAAAATTTATATATTATTTTTACTTCTTTGTGTGAAGTAAAGAAAGTATTGTAATAATGAAAAATTTAGGGTATCATATTTTAATGAAAATATCCATTTCAACTGCTCTCAAAACCATTTGAATGAAGTTGACATCTGGACATATGGACAGAATAAAGGACTGTTTTTACCAAAAAGGATTGTAAAATGCATTTAAAGTAGATTCAGAAGAGATTTTTTTCTTGATGTCTGTACATGTGTATGTATCTTGCATAACTCAAGAACGAGGAGTCGTAGAATGTTGAAATTTTGGATATTTAACTGCCATAACATGTAGTTTTGTACCTCCTTCTTTCTTTGCAACTGGCTAACCAAGCTTATCTATCTCTATATTTCCACGCTGTTACCCTATTCTGTCAGCTTAATTTTTTCATTCTTATATGTTGGTAAATTGTGCATTTGTTTGCTTTAAAAGTGATTGGAATTATGTGGTTTTTATGTTCCGGTTAAGCATTTATGCCATTATTTAATATGCATGCAGAAGTTGTAAAATTATTAACAATTTAAAAGCTTAAATGGGAAATTAAGCCTAACAAACCTCCATTTGTTTACATTTGAAACTCAGTAGAATAGTGAATTAAGTCGTTTCTGCACTTTCAGTGTCTTTTTGCTGAGTGGGACCAAAAGAAAATTTTCCATTTTGTGCACTGAAAAATTTGCTGTTTTGCCTGTTGGCCAAATTGCTTTTTTTTGCATAGAAACTCTAATTTTAATTCTAAAAATTGTGTTTTCATCTGTATTTTGTGTTTTATTACATATATTTTACAATTTTTAATGATGATGTTTCAAGCTTTTATGTATTTTTGTTTTGCTACAAAGTGAGAACTGAATTGATTGAATAAGAAATAGATCTGTAATGAAATTTGAGAAAACAAGTTTAAATGAGATGCAGCAAAAAATATGTATAATTTAATAGTCATGGAAGCAAGTTATGTGGTGTCCACATCAGATTTTTTAATAATGTATCTCAGATTTGTTTCCAGTTTGCGGTTGTTTTTTTTCCTTCATGAATCAAGACAAAACAATCTCTTCCCCTTGCTGTTTAGAAACTTATAACTTTAATTTTTTGGTAGTTATAAGATTAACCCTTTCTTCTCAAATATATAAGGTGTCTGTCAGTCCTAAATATGTAATATGAGCCGTGTTCGTTTGCACCCACTGCAGTGTGTAACTGGAATGCGAGCTGAGGATTTTGATGACCATCAAAAAGTTAACACTTGAGAGATATTTTACAGCTTCATATCTTGTTGTCCATATATAGAAATTTTATGACACTTAATTGTTGAATCTAAATTAAATATAAAGCTGAGAGTTAAAAAATATTGTTTAAAATGCTTAAGCTCATATATAAAATACTATTATAACACATTGTATTTCTTCTTATATATTATTATAGAATCTCCGGACTAATAATTAGATAATTAAGTATGACAAACACTCATTTATTAATGAAGTAACACACACAAAAGAAATAATAAGTGAAAGATTCTTTAAGCTACATTGCTCGTACAGAGAGTTGCATGTCCTAACTATGTTTAATTGAATCACGACCTGTAAAAAAAAAGTTTTTATTTTGGCAAATCATGCATCACATGACCTAGAGCATATGCTCTGTTTTAATAATATCTATTAGGTCCTCCCCCTCTGGCGCTGATGTTGTCCCGAGGAGGAACTAGGAGTATGCTTCCTGGGACTCCTCTTCTGCCAAAAGGCGATGAATTCAAGTGAAAACAAGGTCTTAAGGCTGAGGAATGATAAACATCTAATGGAGTATGTGGCTCACTTAAGTTTGAAAGCTCTGAGGTAGTTGCTGAGGGTTGAGTCATAATAATATGAGGGCTGTCTCCACGGGGCATAAACTTTGATATTTTGTGTTTGGAGGATTTGCTGACAGGATACTTGGAAATCCAAACCTGATCTCCAAGTTTAACTTAGTATCCAGGTTTTCCACCTGCATCAGCATATTGCTTTCGGTACTCTTTGTTTCTTTTCAACTGGTTTCATTTACCTGGTTCACTGTGATATAGTATGGTATAGTAGAAATGTAATGGGACACAAAATGTATACTTTAAATAATGTAGGTATAGTCCCACACACTTCGATCTAGAGAAAGCCGAAAAGATCATAAGGCTTCCGTAACTTTGTGGCTCGAAACATTTGTTTCACCTCGCATTGACAGTCCCGAGACCTCCCGTGAGCCCCGGAACTGCCAACCAAGACTCTGGACATTTATTAAAATTTCGAAAATTTATACAAAAATGTACATAATATTTAACAAGTGCTAGGTGCCATCGCACTTACATGCTTTGGATACATATACAGTTTCGACTTGTACAATTTGGTCTTTTTGGTAGCAATACATATATATTCAGTATGATACAATTAATACAATACAATTTTGACTAGTTATCAATACATGGTATAGTTTTGAGAATTTAAATTAATTAGTACTGTACTTAAATGAATATCTAGTGTTTCATTAATTCAATATATAATGCAATGAATAATTCAATTTAGTTTAGTACAGTAGTTCAATGTAAATATTCAACTATAACACTGTGTATGTATTCCTTAGGTCAATGATAAATAGTTCATTCATCCTAATAATTCCTAATAGTTCATAAAAGTTCAAAGCAATACATTGCCATACATTCCACAAACAGTTCATTGCTATATAGTTCATATATAATTTATTATATGATTCCATTTCTTTTATTTGAGATGTTGTTATTTCACATCATAAATTTATGTAGAATTCTTTTAGTTAAGTGCATCTATTACATTTTGTTTAATGTAAATGTTTTCACTCGATAGTGTAAAGTACAATACTTAATAAAATAAATTGGCATAATAGGTTTATATCATAAGTTATAATTTAGTTTTGGTTCATATAATAGATGTCATCAGTTTATTTTGTAGCTTAAATATATTTATATCAGAATTGTAGTAATCTTCCTAATATTTTTCTGTCGTCTTTCCTTGTGAAGCACTTGTCCTTACATATATATAATTTAAATAGTATTGGCGACATTTTAATTATATTGTTTTGGTGACTTAAGGTGAAGAAGTGATCTTAACTTGTTGGTTGTAAGGATGAATTTAATCTGAGATGTCATATTTGGTTCTTGTAATTATTTTGATCACCTCCTTTTGATATATTGGATAGTTTGGTGCATAAGCAGGGTGACACATATTAAGATCCGTATTATTGGCGCTATTATGGAGTTTGCAGTTTACACATGATGGACTTTCTGCTTGGCATTCTCTGGTATTGTGATTGCTGCCACAGAATGCACAATAATTTCTGTGCTTGCAATTTCTAAGTGAGTGGGTAAACTTTTGACATATGAAACGTCGACTTAAACCAAAAAATTCTGCGATTTAGTGATTTCTCCAGGCGTAGTTGATAATATTTTGCTTCATTAGCCTTTTGAAGACTTTTGGGGAGCATTCAATTACCCATTTTATTCCATTGTTTCTTTTGTCATTTATTTTAAAAGAGGGTTTGAATTCGTTCTCTTCCGAATTAGTTGCTTGTTTAATTGCGTCAGTGACATCTTCTGGGCCAGTATTGTTAGGTAAATTATTTATTGTGCATTTAGGTTTTCTTTTGGATGGTATTTTGACAGCAACTATATTATTGATTTTTTTCATTGTTTACTAATATGGAGTTAATCTTGAGTATTTCATCTTTGGTATTGCATAAAACTGCGATACCATCGTTTCATATATGGGAAATTTTTTGAATTTTTACACCAATTTTGGAAACTGGTGTGTACTTTTCTAAATTATCTTCTAATTCATGATTCATCATAAAAAACTTTGAGATAATAAGAAGTGTTGGTGGCTGTATTTTAGTTGGAGCTTTATTTATTTTGACTACTTCTGCATATGATCTGGATCCTTCATTTTGTATTTGATCATGAGATATAAGAGACATATATGCGTTACTGATATTTTGACAATAAATATCAGTTTCTTTATATGGTGGTATATTCTGTATATTGCTGTAACCTATGGGGGGGAAATTATTTGCATCCTGAATATAATTTTGTTTCAAATAAGTTCTTTGACTTGATGTTGAAATTCTTTGATTGTGTGAAGATATGTTATGTAAACTGTTTTCATTTCCCTAGTTGGAGCTGATTGGTGTTAGAGCTGCGTCGTCATAGAATTTTCTTGTTTGACAGCTAATAGGGGAAGTTGCTGAATCCATATACCTCTTAGAATTGATATGATGGTTAATATCATTAGAATTGTTTATTTCATTATCTTCATATGAGGGTGAAGACGAATACAGGTTTTTTTCATCAAGTTTTGAATCTTTTATAAAATCAATCAAAGATTTGATTTTTAGATATAAATTCTTAGAGAGTGTATGCCAGTATCAAATTCTTTAGCTGCTCAAATATTGTGACTTTTGATTCTTTAAGCCACCCATTGAAATAGTTTTGCAAGTCAAAATAAAAGTCTCTCCAGATGTTTTCAGGATTTTTCTTATGTTGGGTAAACAGTTGTCGAAATTTTTCAGCACTCAAACACTTTAAGAGAATTTGTTTAATTTTCTGATAATCCTGAGCATCATCGGAAGATTCTTTTGCAATTAGTTTTGTAACATCAGTTAGCAAAAGACCAACAAGATAGACTGCCCATTTTGAAACTGGTACCTTTAGAAAGGTTAATTTCCTGTCAAACAAATCCAGAAGTAAACTTATATTGGCTGTTTTAGGATCAAAATTCGAAATTAATTTGTCCTCTTGTAACTTAGGCTATTCTGCATCTGCAGAAGAAGATACCATTGCAATCTACTAGCAGTAATACTAGATTGTAATTTTAATTTCTCCAGTTCAAATAAACGTTCATTTTCTTTCTCTCTCTCAGCACACTCTTCTAATTCCATTTCTTTTCTATCATTTAAATACGGTTTACTATCATTTATGATATGGTTCAAACATTCTTTTGTAAACTCCATTTCATGCCTAAGACTAGTGATTATAGCATTACTTATCTCAGGAATTCCAAGATTTTCCTCTACCAGTACATGTAGTGTCTCTGCTAATTCAATTAAATCCTTCTTCTTTCCTTTTTCTAAATAAGCCATGTTTAAATGAAAGTTAATAAGTTTCCTCGAAATGTACATGCATAACTTTTAGTATGCCAAGATATATAGAGTTTAATATACTTTTATATGGATTTAATGCATATTCAGATACAAAAGATGAAATAAAGTAGTAACTCATTTTATATAACTTTCTATTGACTACTTCAAATAACGTATAAAATACACAATTCTCAGAGCATAGACTGTTGTAGAATACTTCCAGTAATTTAAATTCGTGTAAAATATAGCAACTTACATATATATATATTTCAATACTTTTCTGTTTTTCTGTTTTCAAAACGAAACTAAAAATCCTTTACTTTGTATTTACTATATTTGACTTTTATTTTCATTGCTTCAGATTTAAACTTGCATAGAACAAAATACTTGAACTTTATATGAAATATACATTCAAATATTATTTTAAAAAACTTCTAAAGTAGCAGGTGCAATCACAAAACTCTTCATTTAAATTTCAGCAATACTTCGGCAGTTCTCTTGGCACTAAAGGAACTAGTATACTATAGAACTAATACAGTGTGATCCGGGTAATCACACTTCATATAAAAGAATTAAAATTCAACAGAACATTTAACTTATTTGGGTAATTAGGGGAAACAAAATTAGGTCGAGGCGACCACAATAATATTTGAATGACTTTTCCTTTAGTTCTGAATTTACTTAATTAGAAATCATCAAACATTAAAATTTACTTATCTGTAATATATCCATGGACTGTCCACTTTTGGTTGTGAAGTATCAATATCAGGATTTTTGGCCCATAGTTGGGCTGCCAATTTTTTTAACATATTTCTTATCTATTATTATAGAATCTCGGGGCTAATAATTAGGCAATTAAGTATGATGAACACCCATTTTTTAACAAATTAACACACACAAAAGGAATAATAACTAAAAGAATCTTTAAGCTGCATTGCTGGTGCACTGAGGTTCAAATCCAAACTACAGTTCATTGAGTCACATGACCTGTTAAGAAAGAATTTTTATATTTTGCAAATCTCACATCACCAGACCTAGAGCAGGTGCTCTGTTTTAAGAATGACTCATGCCATCTGTTACACTATTTATTTAGAGAAGTCCAATCAAAGGTGTTGGTTGATAGCTCAATGTTATCACATAGTCCAGTGGTATTTATTATTATTATATCTGCAAGTTTTTGCTTCCACTGTTTTGTCATGTGTGAAAAGGAATGTAACGCATGTGTCAAATTCTAATTTCAAAAGTATTTGGATAAAACTTTCACATGTAGAAAATGATAGATTGTGAGTAATGATTCTGTGATTGAGAAAATAAAAACAGGACAGGAACTGACACAGGTTTAAAGAATTAAACATATTCAAAAATGTAATTTCAAAAATTGTAGAAATGGTTTAAAGCCACTAAAAATATGTGCAGATAGCCAGGTTAAAGTCGAAAATGTGCTACAATAGACTCTTATGGACATTATTTGGCATCAGTTGATTAAAGAAATGGTTAACAGTTGATTAAAAAATGGTAGTTGATATCAGTCCATATTGCAAGCCTTTGCATATTCTTCAGCTGTAGGAACTAAATTACCCAGGTATACCATGAGTGACAGGTTGCTTAAAAGAGGGCTGCATGCAAGAAAACCCATGATTTGTGCCCTAGTAATTCAGATTGAAATATGTGCCCAGTTGCAGTGTTGCAAAGATTGTGACTGGAGATGATTTCTTGTTAAGAATTTCATTTTTGTTTGGAGAGGGACTTGAGAAGTGTTGCAATCTGAAGGGAGTAAAGTGTATGCAGTAAGCCTGGAAATATTTGTGAAAGAAATCAATACAAGTGTGGTGGAATCATGGTATGGGTGGGTATCATTTTGATTGGCTTACTGATCTGCACATGTTAGTATAGCTGTAAATGTTGAAATATTATAGAAATGAGGCTCGTGATCTGTACATCAAGTTGTTCAGGGGTGCAGTCATTAATAAGGTCTGCATATTATCTGGATTTAAATCTAATCAAAGATGCAGTAGGATGCAACTTGCATCACTGTAGTCCCTATTTTTTTATTCTCTTGGAGTTTTAAGGTGTTAATCATCATTAATTCATTTTGTTACTGTAGAAACTCATAGACTGTCTAATCTGTATCATGGAAAAAGTGCTGTAAAGCTTGCATTGCAGTCATGGGGAGGGATCACATTCTGTATTAATTTTTCTACATGTCTTTAAAAAATGCTGTAAAACCAACTTTTCTCTACCCCACTTTATATCACGTTTCCTAATTCTTATTAAAATATATTTTTTGCAGAAATATGTAATTCTGCATTTTGAAGATATGTCAGACATGCCAAAGATCTTGTATAAGTTCTGTGTTCTCAGTTGTGAAGTGATTCAGGCTACATGTATTTTTATAGTTGTTCCTTTAACTTTTTGCTAATGTATTATAGTTTATCTCTTCTGTATATATTCTTATTTAAATTGACAGACGAAAATCTATTTTATTAATTTTTCAGTATACATGTGTCAGATGCCTTTTTTTAATTTCAATGTCCAGGTTGCTTCCTAGTTTACAGCATAGCAAGATCTGGCATTAATAACTTTCATCAAATAATGTGCCTTAAATGTTAAGACAAATTCTTGGTTATTTACTTTATGCCAGATGCATGTCAGTGAGCAAATATTGTAGAAGAAATTCCAGAATCAGTATAGAACATTGTTATTTATATTTATAATTTTCCCTTTTAAAATGCACTAATGTTTTTTTTCTTTTTCATTTTTAGTGTGATAGTGAAAGTGGGGATGAAAGAGTAAGTAAATAGTTACATCTTAATAAGAGTTCCTTTTTCTCATGTCTGAAGTAATTTCTGTCAAAAGAAAAATAGACTAAAAAAAATATGAGTTTATGTTGAGAACTTAGAATTACTTAAAATTAAGCTGTTAAGCACAAATACCACTGTATAAAGCTTATCATTAGCAGCATTGGTTGTATTACTGCTACATTTCTTATAATTAAAATTATCTTTTATTTGAAATTTGAATACAATTAAATTAAAACTTTGCATTAAAGTTGATGTTGATAATAAAAACAATTGATTTTTGATATAAAGGTTCTGATTTTCATTTATACTTCCTAAATGCTTATTTTTTAAAAAATTAATGTGTACATCACTGATAGGAAAAAAGTATCATTATTTCAAAACTTGGAAACTAAATGTATTTAAAATAAATTTGGCTGATTTATCATGTGTTTTGCCCAGTAACTGTCTTGGTGTAATGATCATTTTAAAATTATATAAAATAATTCTAGGTAGGTGTAATTTACTGATATAAGAAAATTTAGACACATATTAACTTTCAGAAAAATTAATTCTGTTCATAATTTAAAAAAAATTATGAATATACCGTGGTCCCTCAATATATATCCAAACTGAAATATGTCTAGCTTGGTGATGTCCTGTTTGGATGCAAAAATTTTTGTTTGGAATATGACATGAGTTCAATGAGTGATGACTGCATTTACTACGCTTGGTTACCTCTTTCGAGACGATGCTATGACTTCATATGAATTTCATTGCACCTGTTGCTACTGTTCAGCAAGCTGCCCATGAGCACACTGAGTTTTCAAGAGATTTTGTGGGTCGCTCCCTCCTTAAATGTTTTGCAAATTCATTATTAATGAGTTTCAGGAAAGTTAATGAGAAGAATCAAGCAACAAATAAAATTTTTAGGATCACCATGGAAGTGAAAAAACCAAACTTTTGAAATGCATAAAAAAGGCATGTGCGTCTAATACTTGACTGTTGCATATCATATGCCTGGTTCTCGAGGTTGGGGGTTAGGGGTTTGGCTCAAACCATCCTGCCTCGTAAAAGCTCTCCCAATGAAGAAACCTCAAAAAGATTCTTCCAGACAGATACATTCCCAACGACCTGTCATGAAATCCGACTTGAAATTTGGAACATGGAATGTACAAAATTTTTATGGAAGTGGAGCTTTAAACAGTTAAGTGCCATTTTCATTCAGTACAAGCCACATGTGAAAAACTTGAAAACTTTTTTAAATCCCAAGTGGTCTCGTGCGTACATCGAGGTGCCTAGTATAATATTTTCCGGTCGCATCATGATGACAAGAAGGAGGTGTCGGACTTTCGGGTCCGATGCTAGGTTTAATGAGTACTGCCGTAGTTGGTGGACTGCCTCGCAGGTGCGACATCCCGGTGGGACCTTCTGAAGGCAGAGTTACGGGGAGCTCGCGACTTCAGTCAACTTCTATAGGGGTCTTCCCGTAAATCGAATGCACCCCGGGCTTCCCCAAAAGGGGAGGTAATCTTTCACATATTTTGAATGCAAATGGAACCTCTCGGGGATCCATATAAACAAAAATTACAGCTCTGAGCAGTGGATCACTCAGCTCATGGGTCGATGAAGAGGTGGCCATCCAGAAAATGAGATGGACTGAGCAAGGCGTGATTGATAACAAAATTGCAATATCTATTACAGCTGCCATATAAAGACACATCAATTCAGTACTGGTTTTATTGTTAGTAAGTGAATGAGGGATAGAGTTATTGAATTTAAATCAGTGAGTGAAAGTATTTGCAAGATATGCATTAGGGGTGAAACACAGAATATTTCAATTATATGCACTCATGTTCCCCGGAACAAAAAGATGAGGAGGAGAAGAATGAATTTTATGATATTCTTGATAAGATTTATGCTGGATGTTATTCAAATGATGTAAAGCTCATTATGAAACATTTTAATGCAAAGATTGGAAACAATCAAAGCATGGCAGCATTTACTGAATGCTGCAATTTACAGAAATAGGCAAGCCATCATGGTTTTTAATATTGTGGACATTTAGACATTGCATTTAATATGATCATTGGAAGCACAATATTTATATCCTTGGAGATCTCCTGATGGCAGAATTCAAAACCAGATTGACCATGTTCTTATAGGTCTGAGACATAAAAGTAGTCTTTTGGATGTACGAACATTCCAAGGAGCAAATGTGGACTCTGATTACTTTCTGGTTATTGTAATACTATGTTACAGGATCAGTAAGTCCTTCAATAAAAAGAGAGAACAAAAACATAAAAGGCTGGATATTGAATAACTAAAGAAAGCCAAAATGTGTAGGAAGTATAAAAAAGAATGTGACAAACTATCAACTGATGAGAAATGCTTGCCATAATCTTAAACAAATCGTAATTGAAACTGCTGAGAAAACAATGCCTGAACATTCTGTGAAGAAATGTAACCAGTGGCTTAATGAAAAGTGCTCAGCAATAACAGAAAGAACAAGGCTTTTAAAAGCTAATTATCCAGAAGCATTCCACTAGAGTTGCTGAGGAAAGATATTAAGAATTAAGAAGGGAAGAAAAAAATGACACATAAGAGTAAAAGAAAGCATATTGTGATGAATATATGGTGAAATTGAAAGTCAAATGGTGAAATTGAAAACCTAAAGACACAAAAGGAGGCTAGAAAATTTTGTCAGCTAGTAAATAACGTAAAAGCTGAATTTAATTCCAAGAACTATAGCCTGTAAGAAAGAAGACACAAAATTGCCAGAAGAGGTTCTATCTAGATCGCAAGAGCATTTCAAAAATCTGCTTGATGGTAGAGATAATGAAGAGAGTACTGCACATAATATACTTAACTTCATCTATGAAGATGAGGATGAAGGGATGAAACACAGTCATCCAAGCTTCTGTGATGCTGAACATGCAATCAAAAAGATAAACCATAGTAAATCAACTGGACCAGATGGTATCAAAGCTGAGCTGTAAAAAATTAACAAAAGTAAACCGACTAGAAGCAGTCTAGTGGAATGTCTGTGATATATGGGCAAAGGAACAAATGCCTACTGAATGGGAAATTTGGCCTATTTATAAAAAAAAGGAGACAAGTTGGAATGTTGTAATTACAGAGGAAATACTCTATTGAATACAGCATGTAAAATCTTCTCCTCTATCCTATTATAAAAGATTGCAGAGATATAAAATTATCAGGAACCACCAGTGTGGTTTCCAGACAGGAATAACAATGATTGATCAAATACACTCTATCAGGCACCGATGCATCATACTGTTTAAACGCTATTTAGCGATATCAAAATTATGACTCTAAACGGTCCTTTTCTATTACCCCAAGGCAACTGGACTCATATCTTCCATCAGTATAGGTAGCAGTTTCATTAAAATGATTCACTGAGGCAACTTCCATTTCCTTTCTACATTTGTTTCAACAGAGTCTCGAATGCCCAATAAGTCTAATTTCCACAAATTTTCGATCTTTGATGAGTGAATTAATAACAAAGTCATTACAACAGCATGAGTTACATTTTCTCTTTCATCAATATGATCAAACAATTTTCTCATTAAAATCCAACCCATTTTGGTTTCCATTGTAACTAATGGTAAGTTGAAACATTCAATTTTTGCCTTTACTACCTTCCAGTAATTATCAGCTCCAATGAGTAAAGATATTTTGTTGTTGTCTAAAGATTCGTGATCAACATTTGCTAAAATTATTCCCCTATCTTTTAAGAACTCTTTAATATTTTCTGAAGAATAGTCTAGCTCAGCATTTGATATTTCATCAGTTTCTAAAACCTCAATAATTAATTCCTGGTTATCAAAAATGCTTTTCATTTTCACTTCTACTCGCACTCAGTTCTGTTTGGTAGGTACCTGAGATCTGAAAGTGTGAATCATTATTTCTTTTCTTCCCATGACTTTTAATTCCAGTTGTTTAGACAGTCATTTCTGAATATACGAGCGTTGACTAGCACTGTAATTTATTACGTGATCTGTTTTTAAGTTCTACTGTTGCTGTCTGTAAAAATATTTTATTCTTTCCACTGTTAATATGATTGCATGCCGAATTTTCTACACTTTTTGAGTGCGATGTTTCGTGTGTTTTCTCATTTTTGTAACAAAGTGCTGCATTATGTTTTTTATGCCAGTATACACAAGAATTTTTCTCAGAGCAATCTGATAATCTATGTCCTTTAGCTAAACATAAGTAACACCTTGCCTGCACTTTTAATAAATTTAATTTTTCGTTTACGCTTATATTACACTTCTTGCTATTTTAGCAAAACATGCAATTCTTTTCTTTTACGGGAGCTAATAATTCGGCAGCCAACGAGGAATTAACTTTAGAGTTAATATTGTTTGTGTACTTAAAATTACTTTTGTGTTTATCAAAATGTTTATTCTTTCCATTCAATTGAACAGATTTCGATTCCGGTTTGTTAACTGCGTGTGTTTGTTCGTGGCATAGATAAGGAAGATAGGTCTAACCATCAATGAGAATAGACAAAATTTATGATGGCAATTGTCATGGACCCTTTAAAGATCAACAGTTATACTTTTGAGACTGTTATACAATTTAAGTATCTAGATACGATGATTTCAAAGAGAAATGAGATTAAGATTAAAAACAGGATATCTATGGGCAATAGATGTTTTTACGGGTTTAGAAACCAACTTAAATCCAAATTAATTAGATAAAAACCAGTAAGTTTATATAAGACTTTGATAAGACCTGTGGCTGTGTATCGAAACGAAGGCTGGTCATTTACAGAGGAAGATTTACTGCTGATATTTGAAAGAAAAATTCTTAGAATTTGTTGAGGCAAAATGAACTGTGGAGAACATTATACAACCAATAAAATCTGTAAGAAATATAATGAATGTGATATTATCAAAACTGTAAAGGCATCTTGTATTAGATGGCTATGCTGTATTTATAGATATGATAATGTATTTCCTATTAAAAAGCTAGCATCCTCTAAAATAGATGGGAAGCAGCAGAAAGGAAGACCACCCACTAAATGGCTGGATAGTGTGGAAAAGAATTTGGATATGGGTAAACTGATGGGAAGCTATGGAGCGAGATAGGATCAGATGGAGAAAACATGGCCTTGGCTTGTAACAGGCTGTAGAGCTCTGAAAGGAGAAAAGGCATGCATATCTGAGACTTGGCTGTTGCATGCTACATGTAGAGTGTAATTGTGGGTACATTAGCAAAAAACAAAGATACTGTTAAATCAGCTGATACTGCAAAGGAGACGAAATTGATTACCAAACAAAGATCAAATGTGTTAGAGCATATTGAAAAGCTGCTTTTGATCTAGAAAGCAGAAAAACAAATGAAAAATGGGATTTTTTTCCTCTTAGCGATCATTTTTTGGTGGATGCAATTAAAATCAAGAATGTAGTTTATTTTAATATTTTTTAAATTAAAAGTAGTTAATTATTTTTAATTTAAAATTGTTCTCATTAATGAGATTTAAGCCATAATTTATTGGGATATAGTAATATATTATGTGACCCAGAAAGACAATTTAAATAAAAATAAAAAAATATTGGCACTATTACTTATAACCTAAGAACCATGAAAACATAGTCATGAAATTATGCATGGTTAATGTTAAATGTGGAGAGAATTAAGTTTGAAATGAAGTGTGTACAAATTATGCAGTACTCCAATAAAAGAAATATTACTCTATTTTTCGCTGATTAAATTCTAGTAAATGATATTTTTGCTTTTACATGCTGCAATCAATACAAATTACAATTTTTATTCCTTTTACACAACCTCCACAAACTGACTTCTAACATTTGTAGCATATATATAAAATTATGAATTTCCATTACACTGTACTCAAAATTGTCATTTTGATTCCTGACTAGAAGCTTGTTTAACAGAATGCGATTTGGTGATTGGAATATTTCAAGGCATCTGGAATTTCTTGCCTTTGAAGTTTTGATTGTGGTGACTAAGCGTTTTTTAACTTCAGTTTATCAGCAAGCCTAATGTACCAAAAAAAATTATCACTGGTGAAAATTATTCCATCAGACATAGAGTAAATTTACTGAAAACAGTAAATTTTCTGGCCTTTCCTTATCCTTTCCTAAATATAGGAAAGTATCCAGCGTATATTTTGAGCTCACTTTGGCAGCCTTGGCCGAAATTTAATGCAAGGTTTTTTCAGACTTATTGCATGTGTACTGTAAAAAATAAGCATCAGATTTTGGACGGTAATAATTGTTCATCAGTTGTTATGCTTTCCTTTGGTTTTCAGAGGTTCAAAAAATTCATTCAAGATTTTTAATGAATCTGTCACAAACAGAAGATATAACAGCAGATTTTTCCCTTTGAAGTTTCTGAGATCTTGTGGATTTTTTGTTGAATACCATAACCCTCATTATTTCTTTGAATCTGTCATGTAGCTTTGTACTGTGAAAAAACCAGGTTCTCCACACATTATTCCATAAACAAGTGATAGGTATTCCTTTTTGCACAGTTAAGTTTCTCAAGTATGCAGAAGAGCTGAAAAGGCATCGAAATCATCTAGTGGCATTACCAGTTGTTACTTGAAGTTGTCTTGGAGTTCTGTGTTTCAGTACATTCTTATGAACTTATCACTGTTTCATTTTCTACATTTCTCTTTGTATATGGTGCTATCACACCAGATTTTACTAATATATTTTGACATTGGAAATATATCTTGGCTGTTGGTAGGTATTATGCCCACATTGTGCCATCTCTTGCAGTGATAACATTCTTCAATCTTTGAAATGCCACTTAAAAAGCACTATGTGATGTCATAGTTGTGTGACTTGTATGTTTAGTTTTTCCGAACTTTCACAACTAAAAGCTCAGTTTTGTTGTGTTTTTTTATCAACTTCAGAATCACTATCAGATATCTTAAGTTTCTGTGAAACAAAATCTTTAATTTTTATCTCATTCATGCATAATTTCTTTATTTGTAAGAGCTTTCTCTACCTTAAACCATGTTGTTCATTAAAGAAAATTGACTTACTGTTTTCCTCTGCTTCATCTCTGTCTGTTGTTGGGATCAGTTACACAGCAGAGCAAACAGGATGTTTCAGGTAAAAAATTGGGTATCAGAATTAGGTGAGAAAACACTTGAAACTACTGATTTTCACAGTAATATTCTTATAGGATTGTTTTAAATGTTTCTGCTTTTTTTTTTTTTTTCATAATGCCATCAAAATGACAACCATAAACTGAATTGGTATTGAATTTTTGTACAGCACATTCTATTTCCTTTCCATAACTGCTTAAACTGAGTAAACTTTTATAAAGATGTGCACACCATGACCATAAAAGTCCTTATGTGGCCTTTATTTTTCACAGTCGTTGGTCATAGACATATACTTTTTGTTACAAAAATGCTTTAAATATGGAAAATATCCATGAGATGACATTTTTAAATTTAAAATCTCTATTTTGCAAAATTTACAAAATCTAATTTTTTAAATGGTCCCCTGGACCCTGCAGTTACATTTAATAAGAATTTAGACTTATTCTTAAAAAAAGAAAGAGAGAGAAGAAAGGAAAATAAAAAGGGGGGGAGAGAAATGAAAATTACTCAAAATATTTCAATTTTGAATATACTGAAGGTAATACACAAATTGATGTATGAAATTTTTAAATTTGCACATAATAAAAAGTGTTTTTGATGTTTGTAGATTGAGACAGGAATAGTTAGCTAAGCTGAAGTGTAAAATGTTTTGATCAGTGCATTTTTTTTCTGAAAGGGGGATTTTGACTGCTAATTCACAATTAAAAAATTATGGTTTTAAAATAATAAAAGTGCATGTGAATGTTATTGATGCAATTTTAGCATTTAAAAACTTAAAATTACTTGTGTAAAAATGCTTTTGTCATACCAAATGTAACAAAATTATAAATTGGAGAATATTACACGCTAGTGAATCACAAAGGACTATCACCGAATAATACTAAATGGAAGAAAAATCAATCTCATTTTATTCTAATTTATTTTTTAACTGATTTCTTAAGAAAGGCCTGATGACAGAAATTGCAGATTTTGAAATGAAATACTTCAGTCAGTTTTGTTAAACAGAAGTGAAGCTTTTTTTTTTCTTTTTATAATGAGTATAAACTTTTAATAACTATAACTGGAGGACCATAAAAAAAGCTAGGTTTTGTAATTTTTGCGTTATTGATTTTTAAAATATGAATATTTCATCTAAAATTCATTCATTCATTGTGCTAAAATATGAATATTTCATCATTTTAAATGTTTTTATAATTGGAAGTATATATGTGCGACCAATCATTGCAAAAGTAAAGGCCGTATGAGTAATTTTATGGATATTACATATAAATCAAATAACATTAGGAAAAACATGGAATTTTAGTAGCTTCAAACTGAGCCCATATATAAAGATGCAGTGCTCAAAAACAAATTTTAAACTGTCAGATTTAACCTTACAAAGTCTTCTTTATAGGATTAAAATGTTGTTTCATCTGCATTGAAGAACAGTCAGCATAGTTTGTACTTTGCAAAACTTCATAAAATCAACTTGTCTGAGATAAATGAGTTTATAAATATATGCACACAAAGTAATGCTTTATTCAAGTCTGTGGTTATGTATTTTCCTAAATAATTGTATTAAATGTATTAATGAGAAAATTCTTAAAGGAATATATGACTTCAGGAAAATGTACATTTCTGTGTAATTAAATATTTTGCTGTACCTTTAATGTTATCAAATATTTTTATAGGGTTCAGAGCCAGAATGTGATCTGTTCAATAGTAAAATTACTGATAGTAAGTACAATTATGATTTCATTTCATTTTAATTAATTTCATTAATTTTAAATATTGTGTTTTGGGATAGGAATTACTTTTTATAACAGGGTTACGTAGGTGTTAAGGAATTCATTCATTATTAATAAAAACTATTAAGAAAGTTTTATTGTCATTATTTAAAAACAGTTAACAATTTTAAAATTGTTTATTAATTTTTACTCCTTAATTAGGTATTTTATTATTATATATTTAAAATTATCTCTTTATATTATAGGTAATTTTATTGCCAAGAAGAATAACCCTGGTCATTCTCAGAATTGTCGATCTCCCCCTGTGTTGCCTCCTATTCACCCAGTACAGAATGGGACTCATCATCCTGAACCATCAACTGCGGTGGCTGCAGTTACAGCGAGTGCCAGCCCTTCAAATACTTCCTCAACTATGGTTGTGGGTGCTGCTAGTCCACGGGAACCGCAGATAGGCAGTCCTGCAGTCATTCCAGTTTCTTGTTCATCTCCCGCCTCTCCTCCTTCTGGAGTTGTTCCTGCATCACCGCCACCTCCTCCCTTTTTGCACAAGGGACATACTCCAGCAGTAAATAATAAAGAAAGTGCTTCTGGCAGCAAACTTTTGAGTAATGGTTATGAATTTGTATCAGATACATCTCCACCTTCACCTGTGACTACAACTAAGTTGTTGTCACCAAGTAAATTTCTTCACAAGAGGGCTCCTGCAGTGCCTTCATGCAGGGAGAGTGTGGCTACATTAAGCAAGCCAGCTATTAATGTGTATGATTTTGTTTCTGACCATTCAGCACCTTCTTCCCCTGATGGTGTAATTTTTTTATCACAGTCCAAATTTCTTCACAAAGGCATCTCACCACCAGTTGCCTCTGTCAATAAAGATTCTACAGCTGACAAGATGGGAGTGAGCAATGGCCATGCCACAAATCTTTGTGTGTCTGCTCCTCCTGTGCTGTCTGCTCCTGTCATTCAAAATAGTCACAAAAGTGCTTTGGATATGAGCATAAAAACTGGTGTCTCTGTCTGCAAAACTGAACAACCACCGCCACCTACTATCCTACCTCCTGCCATGGCTGGTGATCTTAGACTTCAGTCATCTCCAGGGCAATCAAGGTCATCATATGGCATTCCTTATTCTACCTCTCAACCTATGCGAAAACTGAATGCTGCAACTGACTATTCCAATTCCCCTAGAATGTCACCTCTGACTATTCCAGCATCTCTTTCATCACCAGTCATTAGTGCACCTTCCATATTGCCAGTTTCTCCGGCAGCTGCTAATTCAGCAGCATCCAGTTCTATGCGAACTTCAGTGTCTACGTCTGTTACAATGTCGAGTGCCACGTCATCTCATGTGCTTGCGTCAAGAAGTCGTAGCCCAACTGTTACGGCTTCTCACCCAAACACACCAACTCCTGTTCCTGCCAGAGATACGCACAGTTCCCATAGCAACAGTAGTTTGTCCAGTCTCAGTCAGTTAAGTACACCAGTGAACAAAGACAGAGAAGGAGGAGGAAGTCGCAGTCATAGTAATTCAAGTAATGTTGTACCTTCTGTTAGCTCTGCTTTAACTAGCACTTCTGTGTATGCTTCTGCTAGCAGCTTGGCTGGTTTAGTCTTCTCGAAACCTCAGTGCTGGAGTGGGTAAGATTAGCTTTAAGTTTTTTCAATAACCTTTCATTGTTTTTAGGTTATGTGTTATCTGTTTACTTGTTGTAGTTAAATCTTGAAGGATACCTTGTTTTACAGTTCTATAGTCAGAAAGTATATTTTGCTGTGTATAAAAACAAAAATATAATTTTTTTAGTGTTGTTTGATAAAATATGTAGATCTCTAAAAACATTTTGCTTCATTATTTTCAGGGCTATTTTTATGTATTTGTTGTAAATAATTTTTGGTGTCATTATTATTAAATTGATTTTCACTTACAACTATTTGCATAATGTAAGTTATGAGGCAAGTTTATGTCTATAATTAGGCTTTATAGAGTGTACATGTGTCCACTTTAAACACATTCCATCTGTAGAATAGTATAAACAAATTGTAAGAAAATGTATTTAAAAATATTAATATAATTTTTATATGAATAACATTTAAATTGCATCTTATAAAATATAAAAAAATCGTAGCGATCAATAAGTTTGTTGGATTGGAATAATTATAATTATTAATAAGTAATTGGAAAGAAGTTGCATGTTTTGGCCTGTAGTTGATAATAATTTACATAAAAATTACATAATAAAAATAATTATGTGAGCATGTGGATACACAATTTTCTTCATTCGGGGTGGACTGTTGTGGGCTTTTAATTAGGGAGGGTCCTTAAGTTTTTAAAATAAATGTAGCAATATGTAGGAAAATAAAAAAGCATCTTTGTATTCTAATAGAATAGTTATGTATAAATGTGCCAGTTGATGCAAAAAATACATGAAAAATTTGCAGTCATTGAGTCATTGCAACTTATTCAAGCAGAAATTGAAGAACTTCCATAGTTGATTTCATGCTTCAAGGAAGCTTTTAATGAGGTAGAAGAAAATGGAATCTTACTAAAAATTAAATGGTTAAGATGCCATCTTCAAGTTGCAAAAGTTGAAAAGGATAAAGTTAAAAAGTGGTTTGCATTGAAAATGTTAGAATTTATGTTGAAAATGAACTTCCAAGAATCAGCCCCAAACTTATACTTGGTGCTAAAGACCTTTTTGACAGTATGTATTTTGGTTTTTCATGTGAAAGAAAATTTTCAAAGTTGAAGTTTATTAAACCTATCTTTGATCAATAACGAGCCATAAGTAAAAAATAATGAGGGTGCACTTTTAACTTTTTAAACTATTTATTTATAATCATAGAGTGTATTATATTACAGAAACCTGCAATACCATCCGAGTTCTGTTTTTATATGTACCCAAAAGTATTGCCAATCACAAGTTACTAAATATTAAATGTTGCCATTTACAAATTACTAAATATTAAATGTTATGTCTTTCATTTTTTAAAGAGTTCAAAGTTTTTTTTTTTTTTTTTTGAAGTCTAAAATCAGTCCAAACATGCCTGGCTGACTATCCAATCACTCTCCTACTTCTAGTTCTTTGCTCACTCTCCCTTGTTTCTGCGTGAGCAGAGTTTGGTAGTTCATCTTCTAAACTTTGCCCTTGAGAATATCTGGGATCATATTATTTTACATCTGTTTTATGTGCATTAACTCCTTTTTTTGTTCCTCTGATATTCTCTTCAACAGCTGAACTGTTTTCTTTAGTGTCCCTAACGTCATTTTTATTTCTTCTAAATACTGCTCCTCCTGTTCTTAGTATATATGATCTGGGCATCATATATATTTCTTCTATAACTGCTGGTTTCCAGTGATTATTTTGATATACCCTAACACAATCCAGGGTTCGTACGGTCCTTAAGAGTCCTTAAAAGTCCTTAGGTTTTTTGGAATCGATTTTTGGTCCTTAAAAGTCCTTAATTTCGGCCAAAATTGGCAGAAGGTCCTTAATTTTAATCATTTGAAATTTCTGTCTGTTTTTGCGACTGCCAGTTTGAGTGTGAATTAGCATTTCGGAGAAATATTTTTGGCGATTTACTGACATATATGATTATCTTTTGAATGGGTTATAATTTGTTCTTATTTCTAATATAAGTAGTGGGATATTCGAGTTTCTAAGCAAGAAGTGAAACATAAGCATTTTGAAATTCATTTTTTTTTCGAATGAAGATCTCTTAAACAACTTTTCGCTTTTGGTGATGTGAATTTTTTTATTTAACGGTTCTAAATTTGGAGACATATCAACATTTTGGCGATTTTAAGATCAGTTTTTATAGAAAATTTTTAATTCCGAGATCTGAGAATTTTTCGACGATTTTTTAGTACGTTATAACAGTAATAAATTCCGTTAAAATAATGGTAATGTATTGAAATTATATTTAAAAAAACATTGTAATAAAATATTTTTATTTTTCACTGTCATATTATAAAGTTCCATTTTAACTTATTATACAATATTTTGAATCTGAGAAATAAACAAGGTATAATGCTATAAAACACAATTTACGAAACAGTTCTTACTAAACACAAAATTAGCTATGTAATTAATTAAAAATGTTTTCTTTTTAATTTTTTCATAGTAAGAGTTTATCCCATGTAATTGTCTGAGAATATTCAGAAATCTCAGAATATGCATCAATTTTCTCTATAAAATTTATTTTGCACTTTTTCTTTTTTTCAAAATATTTCTGGCTTTTGGCTTTTACAGAATTGGTAGGGATAATTTTTCTTTAGGATTTTAGACACTGCTGCTTGGAAAGTTTAGAAGGATTTGAAGGCAAGATTTATAGACCCACAATTCTAGAAGATTCCAGTAATATGTGACAAAATTAAAAATGTCTCCATGGTATTAACACATAATGGATGTATTTTACAGAAAGTTTGTGATGAATTTCTTACTTTTTCGAGAATGCCTTGAAGAACAATGAAAACATAATATTTGAATGTTTTACTTCTGATACTAGAATCTTTTTCTTAACATGTTTATCTTCCCTTTATTTTCTCTACTTTTGATTGGACACAAGCATGGAAAATATCAGGAATGCTTCTAATCTTATCACATGGACAGGCGTTATAGAAATATATTTTTTTATTAATAAAGAAATTGAAAACTGACAATTTAAAAAGTTCATATAATATGTCGTAATGCATCATACAGAGGCATATTTCCACCTGAAGCAATCTCTGTGAATCTTAAATTCTGCTGCCTAGTGCCTTTCTAAATTCTGCTTCCAGTGACTGCTCTAAATTCTAAAAGTTATGACATTTCTAGATTTTGTTGCTTAGTTTGTCACTAAATTCTTATGCCACATCAGCTCTATAACCAGACCTTACCATATATATTTCATATTTCTTCTCAATTTTGTATTGCTAATGAAATAAAATGCAGCTTTTTCTATATGCATTTAGTTTTTTAGAATAACAGAAATCCTTAATTAAATCCAAAAATTCTAAAATAAAAAGGAAATGTGTTGAAGAAAGAGACTGAATAATACATAAAGAAAATTATTCTTCAAAGATATGTACAATTATTATTATATAAATTACGCAGTTGTTTATGATTTCAGCCTTTAGTATAGTTTCCCATTGCTATTTCCTCATGTGATAGAGTTACTGAGCCAGCTTAAATTAAAATTAAATTCTACAGTCGTTGACCAGTCCACATTTTTAGTTTGAATTTGACTGTTCTTGTTTAATTATATCACCACGAGCTGTAACTAATTTTGTTAGCATCAGAACATGCCTTTATGTTCTAAGTTCTTTTTAAATAAGAGGCTTATTTAAACCTGTGTCTAACACTGTAGTTACTTTCAGACATAGCGATAATTTGCTTCACGTCTGTCGGGAGGTTTTGGACTATTTAACTTTTACCAGATCAAGTAAAGCCTCATAACTATATTGTAGAGAGGTTGACAAGTTAGGAGATAAAGCACGCAGAAACTAGTGAGAACACTGATTTGCATATTGAGACAATTTTCTGATTGTTAGAAAATAAAGAGAAGGAAATTGATTTAAATTAGCCAAAATTTCTGGGAAGGCTTCAAATTAAAAAGACGCATAAATATTTTGTTGAGTTTTGTTGTTATAAAACATGAATGTTTTGTAGCTTTTAATGTGTAGTTATCCTAATATCGTTTAAGAATCAATGTCATAAATTACGTGTACTTTAAAATTTTATTAGATTGTGATTTTAATAGGGCTTTTTAAACAAATATTATTAAAAACATAAATAAAATTTCATATTGGCTATGTAAATCTATAATGACTAAGGTTATCGTAACTACCTAATTTAATTATTTATAACTAACTGCTTACCCTTAAAAATTACCTCTGCATATTAAAGCGAGTTATTGCCTTTCATTAATCCTTACCGTGGCCACAAGATAAAATACAAAAATGAAAAAAATCACATAAACCTTATTCTTTGCATCTAGTGAGACTTAAAGCAATGCAAAACAACTTACCACCTGTGGTGCTTTAGTGGTTTATTGGATCTACAGGAAGCTACGACACAACTGTAACAGACAGAACCCAGCTAACTTTCAAACCTTGCCAACCGTGCCTACATCAGGCCTTTTAGGTTAGTTCTAATCAGCAGGTCTCTCTCTAGGCAAGCAGCAGCGGGACAGGGTGATCTTTTATGAATCATACTGAGTAGGATCTACTTCTAATTTTAATCTATGTCGCTTGACATAAAATCTACTTGCTATTTACTAAACCTCTAGACTGAGCAAGTATGTGACAAAAATGAAGCATTAAAAAAAATCATAAAACTAACTGTTAGCAAAACATAAATAAAATGTCACTTATTTTCTTTCAAATATGTCCAACTATTATAAATGTAAAATATTTAATGCTGCTTGATACATTTTATAAAGTTGATTTTATTCTCAAACTTATTAATAATTTTGTTAATTAATTCGTGTTTAATAATTATTCATCCTACTTACGGATTTATTTTCTTTTTAGGATGGTATTACAAGAATGAAGTTCAGGCATAGATAATATTTTTAATTGAATTTATTCAGTTCCCATTTGTTCATAGGTCCTTAATTTTTTTCATTAATGGTCCTTAAAAGTGCTTAAAAGTACTTAATTTCAATGCGCAGAAATGTGTACGAACCCTGTAACAGGTTGCATGAGGCAGGGATGTACACACAGTGGAACCACTGGAGTTCCTTTAACCACTTGGCAACAGGATTTTTTTACCGTTTTTCACAACATGAGGTTTTGGTAATTCTTCAGATGTCGGAAGAATTGTTCTACTCATAAGTCATTGAATTGCTGATCCTAACATGTCATTAATTGGAGTATTCCTATGAGCTAATAATTCTGAATAAGGATCAGTATGATCTGCTTGAGCTTTCTGTAACAGTTTCTTCACCATTTATACTGAATGTTCTGCTAATCCATTCGATTGTGGATGGTATGGACTGCTTGTTATGTGTTTAAATTGGCATTTCTTGGCAAATTCTGCAAATTCTTTACTTACAAATTGAGGTCTATTATCAGATTTTACTGTCAATGATATGCCATATCTTTCAAAGTGGGATTTCATAAAACTGATCACTGTCTGCCTTCGAATATCCGGTTATTTGAAGCTTTCAAAAAAGTTGGAATAGTAATCTATAATTAATAAGTATAAATATTTGTTAATCTCAAATAAATCTCTTTATTAAATGTGCAAAGTTTTGAAATTTTATCTTTTGTCTGCTTGTTCTTAAGTGGCCAAAACAAAACATCTCTAGCTCTTTTCTTACATTTTTCTATCCCAAAATGACACTCATGAATTAAAGTTAACATCTCTTTTTGCATAGGCAAAGGCATAATTACCCTTCCTCCTTTGAAAAATAAGTTACTTTCCTTTGTCAACTCATCTCTATAGTCTCAAACTATATCCCAAACTCTCTATAGTCCCATACTTTAACTTGAGATTCCAGCTGATGTTTCCTTTCTGGCCAAACTCTTATTAGAATATGTTTCTTTAAGCACTGTAGTGTAGCATTACATTCACTTTCTTTCTTCAGTTTATAAATTTTGTCATCAGATGCTGGAAATCAGCATACATATTTCTGTATCTTCATCATTATCTTCTGTTGTATTCAAATATGCTGTACTTAAACTGTCTGCTATTAATAAATCTTTCCCCATTTTGTATCATACATCTAGATCATATTTTTATAAATTTAACAACATTCTTTGCAATCACTGTGGTGCTTTAAAAAGAGCTTTCTTAGTTATGCTTTCTAATGGTTGATGATCAGTTTCAGTTGTAATACATTTGCCTGTATCTATATATTGATGAAATTTAGAACATCCAAAAGTAATAGCTAAAAGCTCTTTTCCTATCTGAGGATAATTTTTCTGAGTTTTCGTCAGAGCTCTGGAAGCATAAGCACTTGATTGATTTTCTTGTATTAAAACAGAATCCAATCTTTCAAAAACTGCAGCTAATGAAAGAGCTATATTCTTATTAACATCATAGAATTTTAATACTGGTACTCTTACAACTAGTTCTTTCAGTGCTTCGAAAGCTTTTTGATGTTTTTCTGTCCAGTGCCAGAGAACATTTTTCTCAAGTAACTGTCTTAATGGTGCACTAATAGTAGTTAAGTTAGGAATAAATTTGGCTAAGTAATTAATCATACCTAAAAATCGTTGTAGAGAAGGTACATCTGAAGGTTCTGGCATTTTAACAATTGCTTCCATTTTAGAAAAATCAGGTTTTAGCCCATTTTCACTCATGTCCTGTATAATTCACACAATTAACTTTTATTTTACACTTAGCCTTATTGAACTTCAGATTATTTTCTCATGCTCTCTGGATTACTTTTTTCAAGTAGGTCATGTTTCTTTACATTAGATCCCTATATTACGATATCATCTATAATACATTCAATGCCTTCTAGACCTTCTATTATTTGGTTTAATTTTCTTTTGCAAATTTCTTGAGCTGAGCATATATCAAATAGTAATCTTTTAAATTTGTATCAAAAGATGCATTGAATGTACACAAACTACTACTTCCTTTGTCAAGCTAGATGTGCCAAAAAGCCCTATTAGCATCTAAAACAGAAAATATCTTTGCATTTGGCATTCTAGTGACAACTTCATCAGTGGTTAACATAGGATAATGTTCTGTCTTTATTTAAATCTCTAGGATCTAAACATATTCTTATTTTGTTAGATTCAACAACAGTGACCATTGAATTTACCCATTCAGTTGGTTCTCTTACTTTCTCAATAACATTTAAATTTTCCATTCATTGTAATTCTTTGCTTTATCTCTTATAGCTCTGAATATTTTTCTTGGAGGGTGAGTTACTGGTGTTGCATCTTGTTTTGACTGGATTTTATATTCTCCATTCAAACAGCCTAAGCCTTCAAATATGTCTTTGTATATATATAATATTCCTCCAGTAATCCTTCATTGTAAACAGACATTACTTTTTGAATCAAACCTAGTTGCAGACATGATTTTAATCCTAATATAGAAGGTACTTTTTTGTCAGTAACTTGGAATTCTACAACATAATTATTTTTTCCATATTGGCAGTGCTACTTTTCCTATAGTATCCATTTTATTCCCAGAGAATGTAACTAATCTTTTAATTTCAGACTTCTGTATTGGAACACCTAGCAATTTCACTTTGCTTTTAGAAATAACATTGCTGCAGTATCTAACTACAAATTAAGTTTACTCTTATTTAAATAATATCAACAGTCCATTTCTCTTCTTTGTTAGCTGAACTAAGGTTTAATGTTCCTACATAAAATTCTAACTCTTCCTCAGAGTCATGATTTATTAATTTAATTTGCTTCTCTTTTTTTGTTTACCTTGATTGCTTCATTTTTTATTTTATAGCTTTTACACTGATTCATGAAATGATCTGCCTTTTTACATTTATGATGGATTTTTCCATACACTTTTCCATTCACTTTTGATACTCATGAGGTGTTCCACATTTAGAATAAACTTTTGGCTCCTGTTTCTGAGTATTTACCTCTTTGTATGTATTCTTATTATGTTTACTTAGTTTCTTTTTCACTGAGTTTACAACAGTTTTCTCATCTTTTATGATTTTCATTGGATGTGCACTTATTTCTGCAGATCTGCATATATCAAGAGCTTTTTCTGATCTTATTTCTGTTTCATGTAATAATCTTGCTCTCACTACATCATTTTTAATACTACAAACAATTGTATCCTTTATTAGACTATCTGTTAATTGTGTAAACTCGCATGTTCTAGCTTTATTTCGAAGGTCAGTTACATACTCATCTATGGTTTCTGATGCGGTTTGCTTTCTAGTAAAGAATAAATTTCTTTCATATGTAATATTTTTCTTAGGAATGCAATAATCAGAAAATTTTCTCTTAATTTGACTTAATTTAATTTCTACGCCTTCTTCTACAGGAAATATATATTTCAAGATCATGAATTCCTGTTGCATGAAGAAAAGTATTAACCCTTACCTTCTCTTCTTTATTATGTAATCTAGTGCCTGTTTCATGTATTTAGAATGATTGCAGCCATCTCTGCCAATTTGAAGCAAGATTTCCATCAAATTTCATCGGCTCTGGTTTAAACTTTCCATTTTGAAAGAAAACACTCCTGACACATATAAAATAATGAGGGTGTACTTTTAACTTTTTAAACTATTTATTTATAATCATAGAAGTATTATATTACAGAGAGCTGCAATACCAGCCTAATCCTATCGTTATACGTATCCAATATTGCCAATCTGCAAGTTACTAAATATTAAATGTTGCCATTTACAAATTACTAAATATTAAATGTCATGATAAGGAGACCCCCCTAGCGAGATTTCTGTCCCATATCTGATTAGCTGTAGGTGTAACACTGTTTCTATATCAAATGCTGTGCTTGTTAAATGAATGTTTTAATCATGCAATTCGTATTAAAAGTTAGCTATTCTGCATACTGTTAAAAAATCCGATTTCAATACATAATTTATTATTTTTTCCTGAACATTTAATCACCACTGCAGAATCAGTAGATCCAGCTAAAATATTTGAAGTATGTAATAATATTGATTTAGGCATAGGGAGTTTAAGCCTATTACATTGATAAAGAATTCAGGCACTGAATGTTTTCTATTCTTCTTTAGAGTATTGCTATTTATGTGAAATCTAAAAACAATTGTCAGTGACCTGTTCTAAAAAGGAATTGTTTTAGATATGTTTTCTATATAAAACTCTGTTAAAGTTTACATTTCTAAGTCATAATATTCTATTTTACCTCTTATATGAATTAGTTAATTGTAGTAAGTTGTATTTTGAGAGAAAGGTAAGAAAATATTTTGTCCAGTCATTGATGCAACTAATAGTTTAAAAATAAAATTTTGGAAGAATGATTTTTCATCACAGCTTTTCTATTGAATTTTAATTTAAAAGCATATTAAATGATGTTTAACATAACTAAATTCTTTATGCATAACCTTTTATTTATTTATATTATTTATTGATTTATTTATTTTAAATTTTAAGTTGATGGCTGAGCTTTTAAATTTAATGCAGTATTTTTCAACTATTTACTTTTCATTTAATTATTAACAAGCGATCTTTGTTATAATGCAGCAACACATTGAAAAATAAACACATAACTTTGTAAGTGAAAATGTTTTTAAGAATTTAAACAGTTTTTGAAAGGAAATAATGTTGAACTCTAATGAGGAATTATTTTACAGATAATATATTTTTTTTAATTTGTACACTTTTTGAAGTTATTGAAAATGCTTAGGATTTGTTGTATCAAATGTATTTTATCCTAAACTAAGATTTAAACACTAAATTTTAGTTAGTTTTGAAAAGTTTATATTTTTGATTCTTCATTCTTCTCCCTCCTTCCTCCTTCTCATTTTGAGTATTTTTAGAAATATTATTTAGTATTTCAAAATTTTTAGAAATTTTTGAAATATATATATATATATATATATGTAATTTTGGAAACTGTATATCAGCTATATTCTGTCACGCAGGTAACAATGAACACTTTTAACAAAAAAATTGGGTTTTTTAAAAAGTTAGCCATAATATTTTGTTTTGCATATAGAAAACTATTTTGGCAAAGTATTTCATGTGTTACTTACTACAGTACAAAGTTCAAAATGGAGATGTTTAGTATCTGAAGTGATCTAATATCTAGACCACGAGCTTCCCCCCCTCCACACCAAAAAAAATTCTCCCTTCAACAAGGTATGGGAATGGATAATATAATACTTGACTAAAAGAAGCAGGTGATGGGCCATAAATGCAGATTATCTTCTGACTAACTCAGATTTCTGTGTGTCCATTTATTTGTACCTAGGCCAATGATAATATTTCGGTGACATAGCGTTGATATTGGCTGGGAGCACACTTTTGATCTTTGAGTGTCTGTGTGGGATTAGCATTTTTCTATCTGACCTAAACTGTAAGTGAAACCCCTATCTTGTCATGTTTTCATGTCATCTTATAGATTTAAATTGATAATCTAAAACCTGGCAAGTTCTGGAATCACCGAAGTGCCGATGATTCCAGATCTTGGACTTTGTACTGTGTAATAAAATTTTCTGTTATCCAAATCAGGATGTGTATTAAATTTGTGTTACCCTAATTGTTTTAAAAAACCATTTAATTGTTTTCTCATCATAATAGTTATGTGAATATTGAATTCGTTTTTCAGGAGTTCTAGCACAACTAATACAGTATCAACTTCAGCGCCTCGCTCATCTCCTGCTCCTCCCCAAGCATCACCTGCTCTGAGTAATAGTGGAAGCACCAGTCTGCCACTTCCTCCTACACTTCCACCAGCTCATCATACCTCTCCATTCAACAATCATCCTGGACCTCCACCACCTCCACTTTTACCAGTCGCTTCACATCATACCATTTTTACTCCTGGGTCACTAACACCCACATTGCCTCTGGAATCCACTGCAGGACCTTCCCCATATAGAGCTGAGACTTTATTTCCGCAGCACAGTGAGTATAAGAAACGTGAGTTCAAAGGGCAATAAAATGTTTGAAATTTTATTTTCCTTATTTTTTATTCTTCTCACATAAAGTCTTGTATTTTGTAAAGCTAAGTATTTTTCTTTTAAAATATGCATTGCATTATTTTTAAGCTTTTAGCAAGCAGTTTTTCAGTCTTAGATCTAATTGCTGAAATGTAATATAAGTGGTTTTTTATTTTTTATATTAGTTGATAAGTAAAAAAATTAAAACTTGCATTTAATATTAAGCTGTTTAAGCAGCATAAATGAATAAATGGTCAGCTTCTTGGTACTTATGAAATAATTATAAAATTCTGGAAAAAGCCTTTGAAGTACTTTTATATTTTATTACTGTTAAATAAAATGATACCATTTGTGTATATTTCGATCAGAATTCGTCATGTTCTTTTTCATTAATTCAAAAGTATTAAACGTATTGAGAGAGGCATTGGGTAGTCCAATGTAGTATTCAGCATTATATTATTCTGGCCTTGCAACGCTGCTGTTATACAACAACTACACACACTCTTATACAACAACTACACACACTCTTATTTTTAAAATTTGTAAAGCATTGAAATGTTTTTTAATTTTCATTGCCATTTAATCTTTTTCTTCATTTGGGATTTAAATTTTTAAAACATCAAAAAAGATATTTAAATTTTTAAAAGATATTTTAAAATAGAGTATTTTAAAACAGATGAAAAATATTGATAAACTTGTTATGATCTAGATTAAAGCATCAAACTGGTATGATTCAGATGGATTCATTGACCATATCTGTCGTACAATAGGGTGCAAATCTCAAGCAACAAATTTATTTTTTAATATACAGCCAAGAGTTGTTGAAAAGGGCTTTTTGCGATCAGTGCAGTGAAAAGCCAACTCGGAAGAAAGGTGATGCAGAGGCAAGTAAGTATCAGCACCATGATATCAGAGGGGGTGCAGAATGCAAGGAGTCAGCACTTGCAGTACAGGGAAATTTAAAAAGAAGAAAGGTAGGTGCATTTCTAGGCATTCTGCTACAAATGAAAGTGATGCAGTACAAAGTCCGAAATCTGGACTCTTTGGGACTTTGGCAATTCTGGATTTTTCCGGATATTAGATCATCAGTTTAAATCTAGTAAGATGGCATGTGGAAATTATGAAATCATGATTTATGAAATAATGAAGCCTTTACGATCTAAAGGGTATCAAAATTTACAAAAAAAAAGTTTAATATTTATTTGTTTACTTTATTAAACATTTCTTTCAATGTAACTTGTTTAAGCTCTTCATTTTTTGTGCTAATACTTTCTCTTCAATTCTATAGACAGGCATAATTTCTTGTTCAGTTTCAAAATTCCACAGTTAAAGTCCTGTAGTTGTGTCGAAAATTCCGACTAACTTGTCAATCAAAATTTTTTCATTTTCAATAACTTCTCTGTTACTTTCATCACTAACGGTGGTGGTATTTTCTGGATCTAGAACAATACTACAGATTTCACCATCCGTTCATTGATTGATGATTGGAGCATTGTCATCGCAATGGGAAAACTTAATGTTATATCATCTTCATTAAAACTTATATCATCTTCATTAAAACTTATGTTATATCATCTTCATTTGTTACTGCTTCTCCACATTTCTTTACAAAATCCATTAATTAAAAAATTTCACCTGTGGTTTGCGATATCCTGAAGCCTTCAAATTCATCATCCTCCATGAACTATGGCATTCTGGCCATAAATTATGCCAAGCATTTTTTAAAGTATCTGGGGGCCTATTCTCCCACGATCCACATAGCTCCACATAGCAGATTTTATGCTTAAATATTTAAAAAATTATTCAAGAAATTTAAAATGGATTTTAAAAATGTTACTTTATATTTGTATTTCAGAGCACGCGCTGTTCCAATATTCATAGACTAAGTGATGGACGTACAGTTTGGAGGGAAGAATAACATAAATACATTGTCTTTCATTAAAACTTTCAGTGAAATATGAGCTGAACAGTTATCTACAATAAGGACAATTTTTGTATCATCAGGTGAACTAACCAAATTCAGATTTTGCCAAGCCTCGTGTATAAAATGATTTTTAAACCAATCATACATTAATGCTTGTGTCATCTGTGCTGTTTTATTTGCATCATATATAATGGGAAAATCTTTACTCCTTTATATGCTTGAGGTCGTTATTTTTTCCAATTACAAAAAGTTTGCAATTTAGATTTCTGTAGCATTTACGCATGTTAAAATTGTTAGTGTAGCTTTGAAATCTTTGACATCAGTTGGAGCCTTTTCTGTAGAGGTTGCCAAGGTATTTCGCGGTACATATTTCCAGAAAAGACCAGTTTCATCAGCATCGTAAAGTCTTGGAGATAACATTTCATTGTTAATGAGTTCAATGAATTTATCTGCAAATAGTTTAGCAGCTTCAGCATCAGCTGAAGCTTTTTCACCTGAAATTTTTAATTGCATTATACCACGGTGATTTTAAAATTTGGTCAAACAATCTGTTGAATATGTGCACTCAGTTTTGAAGTTCATTTCTTCATAAAATATTTTGGCTTGAGCTATTAACATTGAACCTGTCAATGGCATGCACTCGCTGCGTCTCTGTCTCACCAATTCAAACATTACTTCGTCATGATCGTCAATTTTAGCATAACTAGCAATTTTTTTTTTGGTTATTCATTGCGAGTGGGGTGTCGAAATCTCCAAAAAATTCATATAGTTCCTTTTTCTGTTATGTTATATACTTTCTAATGCCATACTCCTTGCATAATTTTGAGACGGATATACGTATATCTATTTTTTCCAGCAATTCCACTTTTTTCTTAATGGATATCAAAACATGCTTTCACTTTCTAGATCCTGTTGCATCTCCGGAATTAGAAACTGTTTTTTGACATAATCGAAAGTTCAAACTTTAGTTTTCATAAATTTGCTTTAACAGCATACAAAAAATAATAAGCTGGATCAAATCGGAAAATTAAGGAACAGTGCAATCTGCTATATTAACTGAAATTCTTTGGAATCAGTAATGTATAATTTTAGCCTAGTTTAACAATGTCTGCTCTACATTATTGGCTATGTAGCATAAGATTGGCGGTAAGAGACAGAATGTTGTGTTAAATTTTGTCTTACTTCTATCGTGCACTGAAACAATTAAGCCTGAATTGTATTAATTCAATTATTTATTATACTTATATCTAATTCTTGTACATCCTTAAGGTTATCTGAGTCCTGAATAAATAAATTCCCAGATATATTTGTGCTTACTGAGGGCTGGTGCTAGATATTTTGCCGTCTGATGCTGTCTTTGCGGGTCCTAAATTCTGCTACCAAGCACCACCTCAAGTTCTAAATTTTTACTGCCCTTTAATTTTGGGTCCCAGGGCTTTCCCAAAATTCTAAAAATTTTATAATCCCTTAATTTTGTTACTCAGTGTTTCTGTAAATTCCAAAAATGTTGTTTTCTCTGAATTTTGCCACCCAGTGTGGCCATACGAGCTCTGGCACTGGTTCTAGCTTTATGTGAATAAAAAATCAATTATTCTTAACAAAAATAATACTAAATGTAATCTTTTTGCCAATGAGTATTATTAACAAAATCTATTTTTAGCATATGGAAAGAAATTTTTTTAAAATTTTTCCTCGTCAACATTTAGCGCATTTAACTTAAATCTGTAATCATTGCAAAGCATAATTTCAACATAAAAGGTTTCCATACTCTTTGTTACTCAATTACTAATATAAAAAAAAATGTTTAGACATCGCTGTGCAAGTCATAAAAAGTGTTTAGACATCACTGCATGAGTCATTGCTTAAGTCTTCATAAGCTGATAAACATATGGTGATGAAAGCAAAATATAATAATGATTCACCAGGTTGCCATCAGGAATAAAAAATATTAGTAGCTGTAAAATCGATGATGTTTCTATGTAGAATGTTTTGGTTTGAGATGTATGCCTAGCAGATGTGCAGCTACAAAGCCAAATTATTGATCACACAGATTTATGCTAAAATGGTTATTTCTTCAATAATGAGGTATTTTATTTAGTACCAAAGTGAAATTATGAAACAGGATTCCACATGTTTTCTTACTGGGAAAAAAATCAAATGCGCATGCGTAAAGCATAAAAAAAAATTTCCTAAAAAAATTTTTGTTGGTGCCTTCAAGGTCCGGATTTTAGATCATTCCAGATATTGGATATCCAGATCTCGGACTTTGTGTACTGTATTGCACATACTACAAGAAAATATTAGACCACCTTTACACATTGTAGAATACTTGGTAAGCTTGGGGAGGGATGTAATTTGATGTCTGTCACCCAAGAACTTGGAACTGATAAAAGTGCTGTTGATTTAAGATGACAAAAATAATTAAATCTTAATTAGTATTATTTTTATTTTCTTTCTTAATCTCAACATTATTTTCTTTTGTTTTAAAGAAATTATAAAGCCGCATTTCTTTAATAATCATGGTATTAATTAAATGAAATTGAGATCTGTTAAATTTCTCACAAATCATAATGTGGAGAATGAAGAGTGTTTAAAGTTATTTTTATCTTGAAGTACTAATTAAAATGCTGACTTTTGGGAAGGTTTTCTTGGTGAGAAATGTGTGTTTCATTTCTTTAATAAATAAGAATATAACTTTCATTTTAGCTGTTACTTTCTAAAGCAAAATTTAGGAAATATTTAGAAGGGAAACTCTTTGGAGAAATTTGAGGAAAAAATTGTTCTTGGTCTAAAAATGATATTTTAAATAGTTAGTTAAATATATGCTAAAATCATTGCTTTTACTGAATGATAACGTGAATGCATTTTAAGCGTATCTAACAAATGTAAGCTAATATTCTACTATTACAAATAATTCATATGTCTTTTGCATATCTAATCTTTAAGAACGATTTGTATAATACTTGCCTTGTTTTAAATGCATATTGATTTTCAGCTTTCTGTAAAAAAAAAAAGGGGGGGGGGGTTAATCGCAATATAATTTCAGAGTAAAATGCTAATCACATTTATGTTGTTCTTAATATCAGATCCTGACCTTTTGAGAAGAGAACTGGACACAAGGTTTTTAGCCTCTCAGGACCATTCCATTCCTATACCTCCTCCTCCATACATGCAAAGCGAGGTTCAGCATCATACCCAGATGCATCAACAAGCCCCCTTTATTGCACCTCCTCCTCTTGGTGCTCCCATGGTAACACAGCCAGCTTCCCATCTGGTAAGTGTTCTGAAATTCTGGGTGCTTAGTCTCAATTACACAGATAACATTAGTTATATATATAACTTGCAGAGTTGCCAACTCGTATGATTTAGGCAGAAGACTCCTGATTTCGACCATTCTCCCACCAACCCGATTTACAATACATTTCTCCCGACTTTCTCTTATTCTTAAAATTTCATGATTTTTATGTAGCTTGGCTTGATATTTCATTATTTGTATCCCCCAAAAAGTGATTTGGGGTGTCTGAAAGCACCTGGTTTTTCTCTAGACTGCATAGAAAATCAAAATAGTTTCATCAGTGAGAAATTATGGCATGCTTCGGCTATGTGAGTGAGAGCACGTGTCCGAAAATGTCATGTTCCATTTCTCCAATGAGCATCAAGTGCCACTGTGTGTCATCTGCACATATTAGTGAATGAGCACAAAGCAAGAACGAGGTTGTTATTTCGTTCATCTTGTTGCTAACTTGTTTAAGCATACATGCTTTCGAGAAATAGTTTAAGAAATAACTATATTTCGTATTAGTTATGTCTGCGAAAAAGGTAAAATATTCAGGTACTTTACAAAAATCATACACAGATTCCTTTCCTTCTAATATTTCCTGAAGGAAATCTAATGCATTTGTGATGTGTATCATTGGTCATTGCGATTTTTTGATTTCGCACGCTGGAAGGGCCGATGTTCTCAAATATGTCCGTACACCAAAAACAAGAACAACATGAGTTCTGTTGGAAAAAACCGAAAAGTTAATTTTTTCTGTGGAGACAAAAGAAATATTAATGCAGAATGTACTGTTTGCATTTAAGAATTAGTAACTGAACTTTCAGATATTAATTAGTAACGATTTGAAGTTAATTTATTATTAGAAAATATATTTTTATCATTGAAAGTAAATCTCCCGATTTTTGAGTATCGTAGGTTGGCAAGTATAAATTTGATTTCTTAATATGTTTTTTTTTTTTTTTTTTTTTTTTTTAGATGTTATGGTTCCAATGTAGTGAATGAATGTATAAGTTCATATATGGGAAGGAGAAGTAATTTATTGATTGATTGAGGTATACAAAATTATCGCACAGCTCTGAAAGCAAAGTAAATCAATTTATATTAATGAGGTTTATTTAGAGAGCTGTCTTCATCATCTGAGCCTATTGTTATACCATTATATGATTCCAATTACACCTAATATGATAAACTATGTTGAATTGAATCACCAAAAGTAATCTATAAAAATACACTCTTGGACAACAAAAAAAAAAAAATATCCACCACGATGCTCCAAGAAGATATAGAGCAAATTGGACACAAATTGATATGCATACAGGTTTCAATGGAAAATGCAAAAATTTTAAATCTTGGTTGCTAATGAATGAATGGTTGTCTCTACAGTGCATCTGATCTGTGCAACTGGCAGGATATTTAAGAGGACAAATTATGATTCTAGGTCATAAATTCTTCACGAATTTCATTCCGTGTACTCTGATAGACAGTAACTATGCCTTGCATACAGGTGTGCAAACAATATGCACAGATGCCAGAATTTGAGAGAGGTTGTGTAGTTGTACTTAAAGAAGCCGGTTGGTCTTATCAACGAATAGCTCGACATTTGAACAGGAGCGATGCCACTACTAGACGATGTTGGCAGGAATGGGTGAACCATGGGCACGCGCAGCGTCAAAAAGGAAGCGGTAGGCCTAGAGAAATGACAGAACGTGAAGACCCAGCAATCGGGATGTTGATGATCTAATGCACCAGTTGGACAGAATTTGGCACGATATCCCTCAGAAGGACATCCGCAACCTCTATCAATCGATGCCCAAGTTGAATAACTGCTTGCATAAGGGCCAGAGGTGGACAAACGCATTACTGACTTTTTCACTTTGTGAAGCTCTATGACTTCAATAAATCATCCAATTTTTCTCAAACTGTAATCATTTGTTTTTCTGTACATGTAGATCACTTCTACTGATTTTCGTCCCATTCGGATAAATCCTTCTTAGTGCATCGTTTTTTTTAAATAATATCACCAAGTAAGGGAACTTGTGTGCGCAAAGATTGAATTAATGCAATTTTTTTTCCAGAAGTTATTGAAAACAACTAAATTTTATAATAGCATTTTTTGAAATAGTAAAATTTAGTAATTTTGATTATGGTTCTTTATGATATATTACTTTTTTTACTTTACAAATCGGCCAGTGCCAAGCGGTCCAGACTGCTGAATACTGGTCCTGGGTTTGAACTTAGGTAAACAGGCTGGCTGCATGTTTGGTTTTCATGGTTTTCCCCATGTGTAACTTGAATTCGAGCCAGTTTCCCATAGAAAGTGTTCCATGAAAGCATCCCACCCATTAGCCAGATAGCCATCCTCATGTGCTTTGCCATATTCAATGGACCTAGCCTAAGACTACAAAATCAAAGATTTGCTCACATTTAGATAGCTGAAGAAGTTTAAGCCTTCTGGTATTATGGGGGAAAATATGACTATGATTATTATGCTATAAATATACTATGCATGAAAGCTGTTATTAATGTAACTGCAGCATATCAAAATGGAGATTTCACCTGTGTCTAAAAAAGAAAGCTCTAAGGTTTTCAGCTTAAATTTTTCAGGTGGAATTTTTTTCATTTATTTATTTGGCATATTTAACTAATATTACAGAAACTTTCTTTGCTACAGAAAAAATGTATAGGGCATCATAGAATGTTTGTTATGTGCCTGGTAATAAGAATGATCTAAAAAATTTCAAAAGTATATGCTTTAATTAATGCACAATCCATCATGTGTTACAAATGCTATAACAAAACTTTTTAAGCAGTTTTGTAAGATATCTTGATTAAAATATTTCTCTAATTAGTATCAGCAAACACTGAATAACTTTTTGTTCTATTTTTTGTTTAATTCTCTGAGTAGCATGATTACCTTTATTCATCTAGAGAGACTTTTTTGTCACTTTGTGTATTACCTTGTAATGTAAATTTTTTTCCCTCATTTCCTCTAATAATCTTTCATTCAGATGGATGAAAATAGACAGTAATATAAGTGATTGTATAAATCTAGCTAATAAATGTCGTTTCAACACAGCTGTTCATGAACAGAGGCAAAAAACTGTGCTGCTCAGAGGGTTAAATCTTTCAGCAAACTTTAATAAGTAATTTTTTGGTTTTTCTTCCTTAGTATGAAAAGTATCCAAAATTGGATTCATCTCTTTATAGAAGACCTTCTGTGAGTACTTTTATTTTATAATAATTAGTAGAGTTTATAATAATTTAGTTTCTCAGTCACTGAATTTAAAAATATTTTTCAACTTTTTCTGTTAAAATATGTGAAAAAGTTGGGCTGATATTCTGTGAAAAAGGAAGCACTTTCCATTTTGATTAAATAGAAATGTAACAATTATTACTTGAATTGATTTTTCACATAATTTGCAGGTAATGTTTTTATTTTCTTTATATCACAGTGCCATAATGTAATTAACAAGCATTTCTCTGACAGTATCAAATTATGAGAGTATCAAATTACTGAGTGTCCTTATCTCCTGTCCCTATACATAGTCAGGTGTGGGTAGTATTTGATAATCCTGCGCAAAATGCTAAAATAGTAACTGTGAGTTAAAAATTGGAGGAAGGAACCATTTTATTAATGAGTAGCAATACAAAGAATTTGAAAATCGCTATGGTAAAAGCCACACCTTGGCAGCTAGCTATGCAAGCCTGTACCCGGTTGAGCATGGAATCTGTTAAGTTGCCTATGTTCCTGTGCAGTTGCCACAAATGGACAAACTGGTCAGCAAGTTGGGATATGTTTGTACCTGGCTGAATTTGCCTTCCTAACATGTCCCAAACATGTTCGATAAATGATAGGTTTGGAGATCTGGCAGGCCAGTTGAGGACATTAGCATCTCAAAGATACTGATTGGAAAGTTTTGTTGTATATAGTCGAGCATTATCCTGCTGGAAAACAGAACCTGGATGGCCTGAATAGGCAGTAGAATGGGCTGCAATATGTCATCACCATACCAGTAAGCAGTCAAGAGTACCTTTCAGCACGACTAATGGTGAACAGCTGTCCCAGCTCATCACTCCCCAGACTATCACACCCTGCCTTCCGGCTGTGTGTCACTTGGAAACAAATGGTATATTGGACTGCTCTCCTCTCCATCTCTAGACACACATGCGGTATTCATCAGCGTTGAGAGAAAAGTGTGATTCAACACTGAAGATTGGATTTCTTCAATCAGACACTGTCCAGTTTAAGGGACTATGCAAGACAATGCAGCTTATAGGGAAGTGTCAGTGGCAAGCATCTTAATGAATGTTGAGATCTGAACACAACTTCCTCTAGTCTTCTGTGATTGTATCCTTGGATCTCTCCCGAGTTATCAAATGGTGTTAAATCAGTGATAACTTAATTGTTGGCTACAGACATGGCAGCTCTTCTAATTGGGCGATCATCTTATGCATTAGTTGGCTGGGGATGTCCCGAGTCACTACAGTAGCTGACTCTGTGTCTATTCTGGGGGGATGTCCCAAGCCACTAAAGTAACTGACTATGTCTACTCTGAGCCACTGGTTCCAACAACGGACAACAACCATATCATTGTATTATTTCAACCAATATGCCTGCCAATCTGCCTATTCAACCAACTGGCCCCTTTTAGCCTTATGATGCAGCCCACTCAAAGTCTGATAACTGTTTGTAATGCCACCAAGTTTGTCTTTCAATCATCTTTCATTATAATGTCATGAATCCAAGCTGTCAGTGTAGTTGGAAATGCTCATCACTTGCTGCACCTGTCCCTTTATATTCTATCAGCTGCACATTTCAGATATGTGTTGTATCACTGCACATTGCTGGTTGGTGCTACAAGTTCAATCATTTACAGACCACATTTGCATGCCACATTTTGTAATTGTGCTTCACTTTTTTTATGTGCATGTGTTTTTTTTTAAACAATGTTTTCCCTATCCATCATGAAACAGATGAAAAATCTCCCACTGAATGAAATATGAAAATTCTCCCACTGATCTAAACTTCCTTTCAATATACCTATCATTAAATATATGTTATGGTAATTTATTTTGTTTCTGCCTAAATTGCTGTCTGTTGTTTTGATTTTGAAATAGATATTGAACTATCAAGCTAGTTAATTTTTCCTAATTATGTATGAACCATTCCAAAGTATATTTTGTTTTTTGGATACTGAATTGAGCTATGTTGCAAATGGATGATTAGATACCTCACATGCGCTACTATCATGTACTACTTTGATGTATATATGAATATATTAATATATCAGGATATGGAAAGAAGCACATATATACTTGTAATGAGCATGAATGATTGTTATATAAAACCGTCTTCATTGGTTGGACATGCCATGATATACTTCAATTTCAGTCGTTTAAAATTTGATGAACCATAATATTTTTTATCAACAATATTTATTAGCAAGTTAATCAGAAGGAAAAAAAACTGAAAACAATAATAATTGAGGTTCTAATGGCTCAAACTTGTTAGTGAGATGCACCAATGGTATGATGTTGCTGACAGAATATCTGTTCCTTATGTTTTCTAATGATGTATGCAGTGCACATTATATCACGCTAAATATGGCAAGTGTTTTAGGTAGGAAAGTAGAAATTGATTGTATTTCAAATTCAATATATACATTAATCAACAAATATAGGGAATATACTAATTACAAAAATTCTACGTATTGGTAGAAAACCAAACTTAAATGCTGCAAATACAATGCAAAATATACATAACAAAGCAATGCAAAATAACATACTTTTTGAAATAAATAATTCTGTGTGAACAAAGTACAGTATTAGTTGCTTTAATAATACATCTTTATGATATGTAAATTTGTTTTTATAAGAACTTGATTTTACCATTGGTGCCTGGCTTCTCTAGTTCAGTCCATCCCAGAAGCCATACAAGGAAAGGATTTCCTCTTTTTTTATATTATCTTTAGAAAAATTTCATTTGTGTTTCTGTATTAAATGATGTAAGTGATCATGAGGCCAATGCTTCCAAATACTTTATATTACTTTTGTTGGTTGCTCAAAAGTATATTATCTCACTTATCAATAAGTTTGGGCTTTGCTACATGCTAATATAGGCTTACCAACTAAAATATGACTTAGTATTAAAGCTTCCAAATTGTTAGTATCAGAGGACAAAGGTGAAATGATTCAAGAATTTAGGATTTCTTCAGTTTGTGTGATAGTGAGGATGTTTGTGTATGAAAATTTTGTGTGTGCAATGCATTTTTCCAAATGATATTTAAAAGTATTTACTCCAATTTCCCCAAAGAAGCTCAAGGACGAAGAAACCTCCAAAATAATTATCCTAAAGTTGAGTAATTTGTTAAGTACTAATTAGATTCTATTAGTTAAATTATACAAACATTTAATCTCAGAATGGGGCTGCAGTGAAATTACTAGCATTATCAGAGAATAATTTTGCACTTTTCTTACACTGGGCAAAAATTTTTTTAAGTTGTAGCAGTTGAAGATTTAGAGGTTAGGTTCAATATCAACTCCAGATTTATGGCTTTAGTAATATATATATATACATATATTAATAAAGCCATAAATACATTATACATGCATTTTATATATATATATAATGAAAACAAGAAAAAGATGGAGCAGTGTTGATGCATAATCCATATTGAGGTGGAAGAACTCTGATTGCGTAGTATGCTAATATGTTGAGTTCATAATATCTAAGAAACTTGGCAGTTGAGGTGGTTTTAATTCCATATTTATTTGTAATTAGCATTTATGGCCACAGTTCACTTGGCACTCTATTCGTGTCTATTCAAGACCATTTACATTTTTGATATTATTGCAATAGGAAGTGAGTACAATGAAACAGTGATTAAGCAGCACAGAAGTTCAAGCTAAAAGCGACATATTTATTCAGTACAGAAGCTCGCCAAGAGGAAGGTTTTGGTTTAGTTTAGAAAAGTTTCAGTTCTCAAAATTGTGAGTTTAGGTTCCGAATTAGTTATGTCATAGCGTTACGCAAGCCATGCGAGATAGATTGATCTAGAAGTAATGCAATCTAGAGAAATTTTTTGTGTGTGTGTGTGTGTGTGTGTGTGTGTGATAAAGAAGGAAATATGCATTTTGTGCAAAGTTCCTTTCTTACGTTTTTGCGTTTGAAGTAGTCCCAAGAAGCCCATTAGAGCCTACAAAATTCAATATCCATATGTTTGATTAATGGACAGTTTGTTCTGAAGTCATGTTCACCAGTAATCTATTCTACAGCTAAAGAATTGTGTCTGCTTAGACTTTATGTATCTATATTTAGCTTTTCTAGCCAAATTCTTCCTGCATTGATAGTGACTTTTTTATCCAAAAGTAATGATTGAGGACTTTACATGCAAGAACTTATTATGGAAATATTTCAGAATGATTTTAGTAACACCAAGCCTGTTTGTTGAAATGCAGAAAGTTTGTGGTAGAAACTCAAGTTAAAATAGCCAATCTTCCAAGCATCCTTATTACTCCATTACTATCTTTAATTGAATTCAAAAACTTTAATATACATTTGTCTGAAATTGGTTCACTTTTCCTGAGATTACAAAATTCTTCTCCCAAGTTCTTCCTTTTGTGCTCAAAAGGAAAGTATGCAAGCTTCCGCACACTTAGTTTCATTGACTATAAGTCCTCTAGTAAACTTAACTTTGGCATGATAGCAGTTGTAAATGAACTCGTGTAAACATTAGTCCAGCTTTAAAATGTAAGAATACTAAATGATGATGAATTTGGCAAAATTACGTTACAACAGAGCTCAATTTACAAAACTGGAGGCTCTGGGCAAAAACTGTTGTGGAGGCTTCCCCCTTGCTCTAACGTTTTTCATTCTAATAGATGGTGCTGATACAAATTGTAATTCATATCAAATACATTTCATAGAAAATATTTTGTAAAGTCCTTATACTTTTACATTTTTCGTTGAAAGTTATTTAAACATAAAGTGCACTTCTTTCTCTCTCTCTCTCTCTTTCTTTCTTTTTTGTTGTTGTTGTTGTATGTTTTTATGGTTTCAGTTCAGTATGTGTTGCATAACATACACACTTGCACATTTTTAAACCAGGGTGTTGATTTTTCTGAGTGATATTAAAAAGAGGAACCTAAAGAATTCTTAATACTTTTATTCTTCTTTAGTTAAGTTATAAACAAAGTAATGAAATTAAAAATAAATTTAACTCTCATGAAATAAAGCACATTTATCCAAAAAGCTAAGAATTTAAAATTGAAGTTAAAGCTGATTAGCAATGCACTTTATGCACCAACTCCAATAAAGGTCAAAAGTGAATAAATTTAATAAAATTTAAAACTGATAATTAGAATAATTAAAATAATTAAATTTAAAAGATAATCTGAAAGTGAAGTAAATTAGGCAATCGTAATCTCCTGTCTGTCAAGCAAGAGCTAGCAGTTAAAAAAATATTATTAAAATTACATTCAAAATGAGTTGAAATTTTAGTTAGTTTTAGAAAAATGAACAACTAAAAAGTCAGACTATGCTGACTCATCAGAGGGACTTAGCTTATCTCACCTTCTCCTCAGTTGTTTAGACATCATGTGTTTCATCCTTCCCATGCATATGTAATCCTAAGAAGGTTTTATATAGTGCGTAATATTAATTAATTTTTGGAAGAATTTTTAATATTAAAAATTATATAAATCAATAGTTTAGACTTGTTAATTATATAGATAGATTGAGATAAAGATATAGATAAAACTTTTGAGCTTTCAAATTTGCATTAGTTTTTCTAAAATATTGAACAGTTTTATTTTAATTTGAATTTGCATTAAAGGAAATTATATCACTGGATTCAATAACTAACATCTAATAGTTGTTACCCATATTAGACTTCCATTTTGAAGAAAGCTCTAGAAGATCTTTATGTTGTATTGTCTCATAATGTTCTTCCCCTTTTAGTTCATTAATTTGGATTCTGATATTCTCTACACAATGAAGTTTCATGTTTTGTGTCGAGCTCTTTTCTATCTACATGAAGTGCTCTTCTTGAAATGCAGGTGAAATATTCTGCTAATTGGACTTCATTCCACTACATTTACTAATTACAATAATAATCTCCTTTTGTAATCTGATCTAGCATTTTTGCTATCATCTCGATTATATCTCTCTAGAAAAATTCAAACCCACTACTTATGGAGCTGAGCTCAAATCCAGTGTCACATAGACTGTTCTGAACATGAAAAGTTTCAAGCATATTTTTGATAGTGGATGAAAAAATGCATAGTTCCTCTGGGCCATGAAGGACAAGATTTAGGATTAGTTATTTAGAATGTTTGATGAACCTTAAAGTTTTTTTGCACAAGATTCATGATTAGTTGTTTAAAATGTTGAGGAACCATACTGTTTTTTTATCAACCATATTAATTAACAAGTTAAAAAATTGTAAGCAATAATAAATCAAGTTCCAAAAATTTAAAGTTATCAAGGAAATGCATAAATAATATTGCGTTGTCAACAGGATTTCAATTGCTCAACTGATACTTTCTTAAAAGCACATACAATATGCACTAGATTAGACAAATTTCCCATCTAGCGCCTACTTTTCTTGATGTGAAAGCAATGATCATAAGCAGAGGAATTTGTTTGTTTTATGTGAATGTACATAAGAATATATTTTTTAACCTCCGAAAGAGGTTACAAACTATTTTAATAACACAACTACTTTAAAGATAAATACTCTTCTAAGTCTTGGTACTTGTATCTAAAGGTTTTAATTGTGACAAATACTTATGTATTGCAAAGATAAATCAAATTTAAAACCAATTTTACAAAATATATTATTTTCTATGAATAAATTCTTTTATCAAACTTTGTATGCAAATGATCTATTATTTCATCTTAATTGCCTTTATATAGCTTTTATTCAAAAATCTTCAAAATGCTGCATTATAATTTTATGAAGCTTATTAAAAGAGAAATGTAAAATGAATTCACCTTGAAATAAAAATAGAAATCAAACTTATATAGGGAGCTTGCCTACAGAAATGATACTGTAATGTGGGTTGAAATTATTTTGTAACTTCTTGAAAGCAGAAGATTAAATATCTTAATCTTTGTATCCTTCAGTATGACTAATGATATATGCAAATTATATTTTTAAAACAACATTAATTAGCTTGCTCTTTGGTAAAATTTTTTATATATCGTAAATCAATGGCAGTTGATGTTGTTCCTTCCTCTTTCAGCTGCTGTTTTTGGTTAATACACAAATTCATGATTCTTAGCAGTTATTAGCAAAAATTTGTAAGTGTTGCACAGAAGAATTTAAATTTGGATATGAACACATTCCTGTAGATTGAAATAAGTTTCATTGAAAAAAAAATCTTGAAAAGGGGAGGGGGGAAGTAGATCAATTTTGTTTTTATGTATTAACGTTTGATCTAAAAATGGATTAAAATATTAATTAATTAATATTAAAATTTTTATTAAAATTTTTGATTTAAAAATATAATTTAATAATTAATGATTTAATAATTTTTGAAATATTAAAAATTTTTACTGATTTATCAGAATTAGAAAAAAAATGTAAATAATTTTCATTTAGTTGTTACGTTTCCACAATTCAGAATTTATTCCTTATAGTATGAAGTATGGAATTGAGACTTGGATGTTTTGAATTAGGAATATTATTCGAAGAAATAGCTCTCAAATTTTTATCAAACTGCTGTTGATCTGCAGTATATATTAAAAATTAATTTACATATTATGCTTTTCTAGATTGGTCTTTCTGGATATCCTACCGTATCTTCACTTTTTGCACCTGGTGGAGGTGCATCCACACCTTTCGTTCCACCAGCCCATCTTGCAGCATTACAGCCAAAGGTGAGATTTAAATGAAATTTTAATTTTCTAATTATGTAAAATGTCAATTAACCTTCTAACTGGCTGGGATATTTATATACACTGGTTATCATAAATTAAGAAAAAATCACAATTACTGAAAAAGTTACGTGTAGAATTTTATAAAACTTACCCACAATATACAACACATAGTAAGGTATCTAATAACATAGCAAGAAACTACCAGACAATTATGGTAGTATAGAAATTAGCACATGTATAAAATGAACAAATCGAAGGTGTCAGTTTGCTATAGGAAAAGGTACCTTCAATATGGAATATGATCTCCTCTAGAAGCAATACAGCACATATAGTGATGTGTGATGCTTTCAATTATGCGGTCTATCAGTTCCATAGGAAGCAAGAGCCATTGCTCTTGCAAAGCAGTTGCAAGTGTGGCAAGGGTCTCAGGGGCGGATTGAGAGCAGCTAGACGTCTCCCTAAAGCATCCCAAACATGCTCGATAGGATTCAAGTCCAGGGATCGAGCTGGCCACTCCATGTGCATAATTGTTTCCTGTTGATGATAATCATCTACGAGCCCTGTGTGGTCTTGCATTGTCGTCCTGTAACAGGAAAGCATCACCTATTGCCCAGGCATATGGGCGTACATAAGCATCAAGGATGTTATCTCTATAAACCTGAGCATTCACGGTTCCCTTGGAAAGACATGGAGCTCTGTGTGTTCACCCAAAGAGATGCCACCCCAAACACAGACACTGCCTCTTCTCTATGCATCTCTTTCATGGATGTTTGACGGATGATAACGGGTTTAAGGTTCTCTCCATAACAAATAACACCTACTATCGCTTTCTAGATTAAACCCTGGACTCATCCGTAAAGAGAGCAACCCTCCAGGTGATCAGGTGTCCAGTGGACATGTTGTCGTGCCCACTGCGAATGGTCCCTCCTATGGCGTGACGTGAGCGGCACGCAAGTGGCTGGTTGCCTCGCATACAGACCACCTTCGTGAAGCCTTTTACTCACAGTTGACATTGACACCAACCTTCCGGTGGCTGCAGCAAGGGAGTATCTATCTAAGAAGAGTCAGAGTAGTGGTTCTATTCCTGCGTGCACATAATGTCAAATATCAGTCGTCGGCGCTCGTCGTTGCAGTTGGCCATCCTTGGCTGAACCTCCTAGATGCCGAATCTGTGGTTTAAAATTGCTTCCAAAGTCACCACAAAACCACAGAAGGACTCACATTTAGCCATCTAGCCACTTCTGTTTGGCTTTGTCCTGTATCTAGTTTCCCAATTGCTCTCCATCGTAGTTCTGCAGGCAAATGATGCCTGGAGGTCATTGTTATGAATTGGCTGTCTCAGATTTCTGAGGTCACTAACATAGTCACTAACATATGTGGGCTTTCTCTCAAACATGGACTTTTGTGCTCCTCGCAGATGACGTATTCTGCATGCAACACAACTAATTTGCATATTGCAGTTTTACTCAGCTACTCTTATTTGCCAACATATTCAAATTTTACACGGTTTGGCTCATTTTTGAGGGAGTTATTGCTATTTTTGTGATTTTTCCTTAATTTATGATAGCCAGTGTACATCCAAGGATATGTTGACTCGCACTTCTTTAGAATAATGTGTATCTACATCTTGAAATGTGTCCAAACTATTAAGCATGTTCTATAGAAGAAAGAGTCCAGGTATAAAATAGTAAAGGCATTTTGATATTATGATCAGCAAAATACTTTTTCGTGGTATTTTTTCAAATTTTGAATTTTTCACCTAGCTTTTGGTGAGTTAGAGGATTAATAATATGCAATAATATTGCCAGAATGAATATTTGATAATTCATTGTATTTGCTGAGTTAACCCTGTGTATTGCTGGAGTGATAGTAATTTGTAATTTTTCTTCTTTGTCTTTAGATCAATTCAGTTTCAAAAACCAAAAGCATGGTAAGTTTTAATGCTTTTAAATAATATATCGGTTTTTATATTTTTCTTAAATTATTATAATAAATTATACAATAATTTATGTTCTTTTTGTGTTCAGAAGCCTGGGAAATGGTGTGCTATGCATGTTCGAATAGCATGGGAAATTTACAATCATCAACAAAAGCAAAAGCAGGCTGAGGCCCACAAAGCTGGCATTGCTTTGGCAGCAGCAGTTAAGCCCCCTGCAGATCATTTACATGCAACAAATCATCTTTTTTGTTCCATGCCACGACAACATGAACTCTCCCCCTTTTCTAGCTCTTTGCTGTCTGCTGCAGGTTAGTGCAAATATGTTTCTTTTTTAGAATTCAGAATGTTGAAGTAATATTTTTAGGTTAAAAGGTGTACTTCAGTTGTAAGCTAAGTAAATAAAATCAGGTGGGGAAAATATTGTTGATTTGTTGAGTAGAATTTAAGCATCTTGGAATTTGAAATTTTAAAAGGATTTGAAGAAAGATGATTTTATGCTCATGTTTTAAGTGGGCAGAAAGTAATCGCTCTAATTTGCTTGTGGTGCTTTCCTTGTTAATATCATAAAATTTATTTCTTAAGTTTTTATTTTCATTTATTTTATTGATAATAATGTGCTTAAACTGTTTACAGCTTCTGCGCATCCTCGATCATTTGAAACCTCTTCTCATCATTCTACATTCTTAAATCCAACACCAGCACATCTTGGTATGACATACTTTTAAATGCTACAGATTTTTTTTTAAAGAAGGAAATTATTAAATAATCTTTTGTTGTGAAAAATCTTTTATAATATGTGTTGTCTTAAGTAATAAAGAACTGACTACTTTATTTTTGCCAGTTTTTTTTTTAATATATGAGGTATTTTATTTGCTTAAATTGTGCACTATCTGAAAATTTGTATTTCTCACATAACTGCCATCATCTTACCAGCTATTTCCTCAGAATCTAGTAAACTGTGCTTGTATTGGTTGTAGTGACATTTACAGGGTTTGAATAAAAATATGGAAACACTGAAATAAAAATATATTGCTGTGACTAATAAACTAATAATAGGAATAATAATAGAAAAACTGTTGGCATTCAAAACAGCCTGCAATCTTTTCGGAGTGAATAAATAGATGTCTTGTGTACTTTGCAAGGAAATCTTGTACCATTCTTCCTGTAAAACATTGGCCAGTGGATAGCACTCACACAGATTTCTCTCCAAAATAGCCCACAAAAGCTCAATAATATTGATATTTGGTGATTTTGGTGGTCATGGTAGATGTGAAAGTTCACCTTCATGCATAGAAAACCAGTCTTGGACGATGTAGCTGAGTGAAAGGAACTCTTTCATCTTCAAATACGACATCACTGTTGAGATGACGACGTAACTGAATGAAAGGAACTCTTTCATCTTCAAATACGACATCACTGTTGAGAAACAAAATTTCTTCCATGAGATGGATGTGATCAGCTAAATTGGTCACATAATCCTGGGCAGTAATATGATCTTGTGCAGTAATCATGGGTCCTATGGAATACCACAGTATGGATGCCCAGACCACGATCCAACCCCTGCCATGTTTCACTCTTGGCAGCAAATAGTCTCTATCATATGCTTGGGACAGCATTCACCAGATGTAAACCCGCCCAAAAGTCCTGTGTGAAGCAAGACTCACCTGACCAAATGCCACTCTACCATTGGTCTACAGTCCAGGTTTTACGACTATATCACCACGTTCTCCTCTTACAGGCATTTTAATCACTAATGAGTGGCTTTTGAATTGCAGCTCGCCCAAAAATACCCTGCCTGTGAAGCTCTCTGCATACTGCTTCGGTGCTGACAGTGTTTTTAATGTGACATTCAGTTCAGCAATCACTTTTGTGTAGTCCTTTTATTTTTCATCGCAATCCTCTTCAGTGATCATTGTCATGATCACTCAAGACAAATTATCATCCACACTGTGATTTAGTGGATGAAGTTTTTCTGATTTTTCTTTCTGAGTTAAAAATCTTAGATACTGTGCCTCTTGAAATATCAAACACTCCAGCTTACCTTAGTTACAGAAGCAACCCTCCATATGAGCTCCAACAGTTTGCCCACATTTGAATTCATTTAGCTCCAACATGATGCACCCACAACTACATTGAACACTGTCTCGATAACGAATGACACCTTCAACATATTTAGGATGTTCTACAGGTGGCATTAGTGAGCAAACCCATCAGTGCCACCAACAGCTTTTGGAAGAATAAACATTTCAGTTCAAACATGCATTTTACAAGGTGTTTCCATATTTTTGTCCAACCCCTCTATATATGTCCTATCCAAATAATTATTTGTTAAAATTTTCTAGGTGTGCAGCAAAAAAGTATTTTTAGTTGTATTTTTTTTTTAATGGGCTGCTTACATAGAATTTTTGTGAAAATTAGATATTGTATTTCTTCAATTTTAAATTACATTTCCCCACTCCATCGAAAGGCCTTGAAACAAAGTGTATGTCTTAGCATTAATGGAATTTTAGAACTGCAGCTTTTTTAAAATATTTTCCTGTACTTTGCTGATCATTAGTTGACATCTTATCCATTTCCATATTTGATCATAGTTAACATTATCCAGATCCATTAAAATTTATCACTTTTTTTTTTTTTTTAAACTTTCTAAAACTGTTGTTTAATTTTGCCAAACATGTGTAACTGACAGTTAAAAAGTGTTGATTTTAACTGCAACAGAGCCCTTTTAAGAAATTCTTCAAGAATCAAAAGTTAGGAACGTTTTAAACAAGGAAGATTTATAAATAGAAGAGCTTATTTAAAGAAACAGAATAACAGTTGGTACATGTAAATGTACGGAAATAAAAACAAATTCGACTAATTTATATAGAAACAGTTTTGACTCGATGCAAGGAGACAAAAAGTGAATTCAGAACGGATTGTTAAAAAAGCTTTTCTATAGTTTCACAAAAAGATATTCAGCTTCTGTGACACTTTTAAGAATAGTTTCAAAGCCTCAATAAATACTGAAAATGTGGATATAGCATTTTGAGGTTTATTGTAAGAAGGCCCTGTTATGTCTACTTGCTATTTTTCATTGGTTGACATGTTAGTTCTTGTCACAGAGTTTTTCATTAGTTTGTGTTGATTATGGCTTGACATTGCTCTCATAATACAGTTAAATAATGCATTGCATTTAATACAGTATATTTGAAATTATCTACTAGAGCAGCTGTGGTAGAACAAATATAATTTTCGAACCTACAGCTTTAGCACATTTTGACTTGGTTTTTTTAACTTTGTTCCCATTCTCCTTGTAAAACATTTTCTTTCTTTTGAATATATGTATATATATTCAAAAGAAAGATATATATATTCTTTTGAATTGCATATGTGTATATATGCGAGTTGCCTATATATAAGTCTTTTTGAAAGCAACTCTTCTGAATTTTAATAATGTTATGGTTCCAAGACATTTGTATAATTCTTGAGGAGAAACTCATTATTGACATTAGACAAATGTTTTCAAGCTTTTGAAATGGTTATCAACAAATAAGATAGTTTTTATTGTTCTTACTTAGCATCAAGTATTTTCAGATTTTTATTAAAAATGGCACAAGTTGTACTATTCCTGTTTCTCCATGGTATGGTTTTAACATCTTTCAAGCATCTTGGTTTCCCTAATTTCTCATTCAATGGAAGTTTCTTGCAGATTCTTCCATATTGGCCTCCATGCAGATTCTTCCATATTGGCCTCCACTAGTATTGTCATCTTGTCCTTGGCTGTTTTTGTCTTTGAAAGCATGAATTTTATTAAAGAATGCATGTTCTGAATACAGTCTTTTTAACATTTCCTTGATGCTCCAAAGATAATTTTACATTCCAATCCTGAACTATTTTTAAATATGGGCGGCCACTTAATGAAAATATTGAAACCCATGCCTGGCAGTCTGACAATCATTTTAACAGGCCTCTTCAATATAGTACAAACTCCGAGATCCTTGACGTCCAATATCCAGAATGATCTAAAATCCGGACCTTAAAGCCACCACCAAAAATTTTTTAATATTTTTTTTATGCTTTACGCATGCGCATTTGATATTTTTCCCCATAAGAAAACACGTGGAAAATCCCAGTTTTTAATTTGGTGCTAAATAAAGTACCTTGTTATTGAAGAAACAATCAGCAAAAATTTGTCCGATAAAAAATTTGGCTCCGTAGCTGCGAATCTTCCTGGCATATATCTGAAACCAAAACATTTTACCTAGAAACATTTTTGATTTTACAACTACTAATATTTTATATCCATTACGCCAACCTGGCTAATCATTATATATTATATTTTGCTGTCATCACCGTATGTTTATCGATGTATGACAATTTGAGTAATGACTCATGCAGTGATGCCTAAACATTTTTTTTATTAATATAGAATAACCCGCTGAACAAGATTAATCTAGAAGTCAAACAACAAAAATCAGTTTTATATTTGCAAATTTTTACAGGACGTTATATTAGTGATTGAATAACAAAGAGTATGGAAACCTTTTATGTTGCGATATTACGCATATCGATGATTACAGATTTAAGGTAAATGTGCTAAATGTTGACAAGGAAAAATTTCTATCCATATGCTAAAAACAGATTTTGTTAATGATTCTTGTAGGCAAAAAGATTACATTTAGTGCTATTTGAATTAAGAATAACTGATTTTTTATTCGCATAAACCCAGAACTGGCACCAGTGGTCGTATGGCCGCAGGGGAGAGGCAGTATTTAGTGAAGACAAAATATTTGGAATTTAGAGTAGCAAAATTAAGGGATAAAATTTTTAGAATTTAGGAGAAGCACTGGGACCCAAAATTGAGGGGCGGCAAAAATTTAGAACTTAGGAAGGCGTTTTGTAGCAGAATTTAGAACCTGCAGGAGACTGCATCAGACAGCAAAATATCCATCTCCTGTTCTCAGTAAGCTTAAGTATATGTGGGAATTTATTTATTCAGGACTCAGATAAGCCTTAAGCACGTGCAAGAACTAGACGTCAGTATATTAAATAATTAAATTAATACAATTCATGCTTAGTTGTCTCAGTGGGCGATAGAAGGAAGACAAAATTTAACGGAACATTGTGTCTTTCGTCATTATTCTCATGCTACATAGCCAGTAGTGTATGCTATAAACCTAGGCTAAAATTATATTTTACTGGATTCCAAAGAATTTCAGTTAATATAGCAGATTGCGCTGTTCCTTAACTTTCTGATTTGATCCAGCTTAATATTTTTGTGCAGGCTGTTGTAATTATAGCAATTTTATGAAAACTAAAGTTTGAACTTTCGATTAGGTCGAAAAGAGTGTCTTGGAGCTGCAACAAGATCTGCAAAGTGAAAGCGTGTTTTGACGTTATTAAAAAAAAGTGGAATTGCTACAAAAAATAGATATAGGTATATCCGTCTCCAAATTATGCAAGGAGTATGGCATTGGAAAATCAACTGTATATGACATAACCGAAAAAGGAACTTTATGTTTTTTTGGGGGGATTCTGACATTTTCCTGGCAATGAATAACAGAAAAATTATTCGGTATGCCGAAAGTGACGATCATGATGAAGTGATGTTTGAATGGTGGGACAGAGACACCATTGACGGGTCCAATGTTAATAGCTCAAGCAAAAATATTTTGTGAAGAAATGAACTTGGGTGCCATTTAAAGTACAAAACTGCATGCAGATGCACCTATATTTTGTGGAGAATACCAATGCTGTGTTTCTGAGCATTCCATGAATTGGATTATAAACTGCCTCATGTCTATAAATGACTGAAAATATTGAGCAACTTAAAAACTATTAAAAGCATCAAAAATGACAATTTATGGTGATCTGTAATAAATTTATTAAACAAATCAATATTGACTTTTGTTAAAATTTACTCTTGTTAAAACTTCATTGAAACATTCAATTCATTTTTTGTGAAACTGAGAACTTCAATTCATTTTTTGTGATTCTACGAGAAGTCTGCATAATATGATCCGTATAACCTATAATTCCAATAATTTTCTGGGGTGCAGGATTCAATAATCAATAAATAGATGCAGACTGTAATTCACATTAATACAGTTTGATTTAATCGTTTGGAATCTGGTGGAATAAGCACATTAATGTTCAGGCTTTCTCAGCTGTTTGTTCTCTCTGAAAACTATAAGAAATCCCTAAGACATTTATCTTCAAGTCAGATGAACAGAGATTTATTTATTGTAGCATATATCTATAGCTCAGTGGTTAAGCTGCAAAATATTGACCAGTCGATTAATTTTTCTTTTTTAAATCTTTAAAGGAAATAAAACTGAAAATTAAATTGTGGAGTTTGTATCATTTAAAAACTTACTAAACTAGTAAATTTTCACAGACATACATTGTTTAATATGATCATAGCTAAGAAAAATTGATATTTTTTAACTTCATATGTAAGGAAATTTAAATGTGTAATCAATGAATTTTATTTTGGATCTTCTAAAAACCAAACATCTTTAAAGAAAAATTACTTGTATAGGAAAATTAAAAATTAGGCTGCTTGGCTGAGCCTGCTGAATATTGATGATGTACCTGATGGCTGAAAAGAATAATATTCCCTTATCTATTCAGAAGAATGTAATAAATAAAAAGATTTTACCTTATGCTCAAAGGGGAGTTTTTTTTAGCGTTTTGTGTATTACCTTTATTTGTTAAGTATCATGTTCTTTGCATCTAAACCATAAAATTCAGTTCAAGAGCAATATCGCAAAATAATTTTAAATTGAGCATATCTTTAGAATTTCCGATACACAATCTCATGCGCTGGAGATAGAAATGTTTTTTCTATACAACGCTGCCATTGCTTGCTTTGAAATCCTTAACTTTTGTTAATCAAAAATTCTTTAAAGTTTTACAAAGTAGGAAATCGATAGTAAAACAAATTCCAAATTTCAAATTTGGGCTTCTAGGTGCCCATATTGGCAGTAAGATTACATCATTCAAAATGCGATGGCTGTAGGTACCGTCATTTTATCAGAATGCAAGAAACATGCATACATTTATGCACGTTCTTCATTATTTAATTTCTTTAAATATAATACAGGGCTGCAGTATTTGGTGGCAACAGTTTGAAAAGTGAACCGACATTTACTGTTTCCAATGCAAAATGCCGAAATGAAAACAATAGTCCTTCAGAGACAAATCCTCTTTGGATTAATAAATTGAAATTTTTATTTCATGCCCTCCTAAAAAGTTGCATTATAGAAATGAAGAAATATAATTTTATAACATGGAATTTAAAATGGCAGTTATGAAAAAGCTCATTTTAAATAGATTTAATAATGTAGATTTATATAATCATATATGTCTGAAATGTGACAGTATTTATGAAACAAGTATATTTATTGTATGTAACACTTCATAAAAAATGTGCATATATTTATCTGATTTGCATATTGTATTTTGCAGCACAGCCTTGCTGGAAAATACATTGTTGATGGGTAATTATAAGCTACTTTTTTCCCCCATATAAAACAAAGAAATAACATTTTTGTTTATTTTTAGGTCCATTTGCACGTCCTGGTTATCCCAGTTTTCCAGGAAGTGCACCTGGTTTTGCTGGTCTTGGCCCTTTAGGTAATTCATTTTCAAAATTTATGTTTGTAGTTTATTTGACGATTATTATTGTTTTCATTTTAGTTTTAATTTTTTATAAACTAATAGAAACTTCTTAGAGGTCTAGTTTTTTGATTTATCCAAAATTTCTTTTTATTAGAATATGGAAATCAAATTGCATGTTATGTTTAAATATTTTGTGATATTTCAAAAGTGGGATACAGAAACTTAATCCAGTTGTGTAACTGACATGGCTGCCAGACCTTTGGTTTTTTTTTTACGAATGCCATCTAAAGGAATTGGTGTATCAAACCTTCCATATTACAGAAAGAAACTTACTTGTTCATCTTTATGCTTCATTCACATTTATAGATGCTATACTTCTAGATTTTGTTCGATCAACCATAACATGGTGCACATGAGCATTACTAAATATATTTAGAAATCATTTTGAACATTCTGTCATGTAAATATATTGTCACATGCATGAACCAATGTCCATGTTTTCTATAAAGTGTATTGTTATTTTTTTTTTAACTTTTTGTCAAAAATTAACGGTAATGGAGATAATCTCTTAAATCATTTTTAGTGTAGTCAGAGTGAGGTATCATACTAAGCAGAGTTCATGTGATTTTGAATGATATCTTGTGTGTTTAAACAGTGAACCACCTCATCACAATATATAATTTTCCCTACTACCTGAAATTTTTCTAGAACTGTAAAGAAATTTTTGCTCATACCAACTTAGCTGTTAAAAAAATTGTTGTATTTCATCTTTTCTTGTTGAAAATTTTTTCTTTGCAAGTTTTCATTTCTTGTATTTTTTTGCAATTAAATATGTATTTTCCTATAAATAAATGTAGGTATTCCGGGGCCTGCTATGTTAAGTGCAGATTTAAGGACAAGTTGTCTCACACAAGATCCATGGGCTCAACGCACAGCCCTCCCCTTTGCAGGCGGATCTCCATGGGGTGGCCTGAAAGAGGAGGCTGAAAGGGATCGTCTTCAGCAAGAGCGTAAAAGAGAAGAAGAAAGGCAAAAAAGAGCCGAGCAGGAGAGGAGAGAGAAAGAAGAAAGGTATATATACTCTCTGTAAATAATTTATGTCATATGTACTTGTGATGAACTATTTAGGAATTAATTGCGTATGAATTTTGGTACATTTTTGCAATGAGTTTTCTTTTTATAAGGGGGAAAACAGTCCTGAAATGATGCAAGAATAACTTCAAATAAAAATAAATGATAAAAGAAATTGAAAATTTTGAATTAATTTCCTTTTATAGTAAAGTGTAAATTGAAATCAACGTTCATGACAGTTAAAAAAGCTTTACTGTAAATTGAAGTTTTATTATTATTGTTTGAATGTCACCACTGTCTTTTCAAGAACTCCTACCTTTTTAAATACAAACACTAATCCTCTCATTTTGCTGCCAAAGGCAAGAGAAACAGAAATATGAATGAATTCATTCCTAGTAATTTGAAATCTCCTACATAATCTTAATGGTATAAATACTTTAAAAAATCTGTATTTGCAAGTTTCATTTTGATGTAAATTAAGGTGATCATACATCCTGAATTTTTAGTCCCTGTCCCAACTTTTTACAACTTAGTTTTTGGTCCCGAATTTAATGCATTTGTTCTGAAAAATGGTAGTGTGAGAAGGTAAAAGTTTAATACATATATTTATTTAAATAATGTAGATTTTCGGAGAATTACAAGTGCATTTACGCCATACCAACAACATAAACACATGTAATTCCCCACCTAACATTTACCTTAGAAAAATTGTAGTGGGGCACTATTTCTCATTCCTGTAATTCTCTCCTCCCTCCCCAACATACACAGAATTTTTGCTGACCTTTTTACATTTCAGTTAATGACAGCACTGCAGTTTTTAATTAGCGATAGCTTATATTTTTAATTAACAATTACATACATGTTCAACGGTGCGTTACATATGTTTGTATGTATGTATTACATACATTTGCATGCATTACATACGTTTGTATGTATCATCCCCTTGCACATTATTTATTACATGGCATCATCTAAGAACAATTCTTTTACATGTTCTGAAATTTCATTGTAGATATATCAATATAAAATCATCTTTCTTTTGTCAGATTTAGACTTTGCATAAAATTTTTTTTATAAATCTGTTGAAATGTGACTGTAATGACATTTCTTGTTTGGCAACGACATTTATTTATCAATGGTGCAGTAAGTACGTGCTAAGGATATGTCTCACTGAGTTTAATTTAATTTATTTTTGCCGTTAATTTTTTTTAGTACTGAGTTAAAAAAAAAGAAAAGAAAGTGGTCATTAAAAAATAGCTTGTCATTAAAAAAATTTCTTCAAACAGGAGAAAATGACCGATAATACGAATTCTAACTTTAGATTAACTGATAGATGTAGAGAAAATAACATATTTGTTTAACTAAAATGAAACCTTAACCATGGTTTAATTGGAGTCAGATGTGCAGCAGGATATTATCCATAACACTATAAGAAAATCAGCTGATGTTTTGCCAGTTGATATAGAGATGATTATTTCTAAGATATATTTTAAATCTTATAATGTTAGAGTAGAAACATTGAAAAATTTCTGCAACTTCATAGAAACTGATTTTTCAATGTTACTAGGGTATTCACAAACAAGATAGTTAGCATTACTTCTCGCCATTGAAAGGTTATGGCATGAGAGGTTATGTTTTTACCTTTCTCGCCATAACCTTTCAATGGTGAGAAATATTTTTTTATGTTTTGAAAGGTTATGTTTTTACCATTGTAGGCTTATTTTCAATCTCAAGAAAACTGTCTCATCCTTATTTTAAAATTGTTTGAAAATCCAGTGCAGAAGCTGGGTTACTTTTTTTTTAACACTCAAGCAAAATAGTGGATATTATTATTCCAATAAATGTTAAAAAGAACTCTAGAACTTGAAGAGAATGGGGGCATGTCACAGTACTAAGTTATTAAATTTCAAGAAGCTGTTGCTTCATTTTATTAGAGTGCTCTTATTTATTTGAGGAAATGGACCCCCCCCCAAAAAAAAATCAGGAGATCAAAACCTACAACTGGATCTTATTAAATGAAATCCCCTCTTGGAGTCAAGTTGAATCAGCATTTTTGTTAATTAATAAGGGGATGCCAAATCATGAATTGTTGGAAACTGATATATATGAGAAATATGTTTACCATAAAGAATATATCGAAGAAAAAATACTGGAATTGTCAAAAATAAGATGTGCCTAATTCAAAGGTGGATGGAAATAACTGTGTATTTTAATAAGAACCAGATTCCTTGTTCAGTTGTTTTAAAATTTCTAGAGTTTTTCTTTTGTCATCCTGGCACTAATGCTGCAGCTGAGCGAGTATTTAGCATTATGGAGAGTTCTTTTACTAGGGATAAGAAACAGCTTAAAGTTGACACTTTGAAGGGTATGTTAATCATGAAAATAAAATTGCATGAACGTTTTTAGATCAAAAAAAAGAAAAGATACTCTAAGAAATATAAAACTACATCATCAAAACAATTTACAAGGGTTGAAAATTTATTATTTTATTTGAAAATAAATACTAGATTTTGACTTATTCTTTATTTATTAAAAATTATTATATATCAGTATTAAAAAATAAAACAAAAATTATTTATTTTGATATATATATATTAGCCTGCGTACCACCTCCACCACAATAACAACAATAATAAATTAATTTATTTGTAAAAAAATATTTAAAAAGTTATATACTTAGCGTTCCGAATTTCAAACATCAGATTCTGGTCACCTTATTTAAATTCATAGCTGTACATTGTTAATTTTTGACTGTTTTATAGCATATTAAAATATTCATTATCTAAATGTTCTGTGATGATCTACAACTGTCAGAATCTTAAACTGACGCATGTGTTCTGTATATTGTCTTGGTTGCTTCTGTTATATGTATCAATTTGTGTATGTTAATAATATAAAAATCTTACCATTAGAAATGTGTGAAAGGGCATATGTAATTCAAAGGCTCTAAAATCACAGGTTTTGATCAGTAAATTTATAATGAAAATTGATTCTGTCTTGTGTTTTTGAATTTCTTGCTTTATTAAAAAAAGCACTTGTATGATATGGATTTACTGCTATTGAAGTATTATATTCCTGTAATTACTTTTCTGTTGTCATTAAGATTCTTATTATTATGTCAGGATTGTTGTTAGTGAATATTTAAATTGAAATTATTAAATCATATTATTCAAAATGCTGTTTAAAGTATACTTCACTCATATTTTCAGCATTTCATTGCTGATTTCTATAGCAGGCTATGCCCGTTGATTTTTGCTATTAATTCTTAACTTTTACTGCAGTGAAAACATATATTTATCTTTCAGATGTGGGTGAAAATTCAAACTTTCTTTTATTGAAGAAAATTTGAATACCATGTGAGGAGTTTTCTTTTGGGTGGGAGGGAGACTTTTAAGAAATTTTAATATTGAAATGTGAATGTACTTTTTCTTTCCTTTAGGAGTTAATGCACATTATTGTAAATTGATATTTTATTATGAAAACACTGATTAAAATTTCCATAATATTAGACAAACTGGGTAGCATAAACTAAATTTTACCTACTAAATGATTATTTCAATATGTCTTGTTCTACAATTCTGAAGAAATCTTTCTTTCTATTGCTACTTTTTAGTTCTGGTAACTACTTTCCTGTTTTATATATTCAAGCTTAAATTAATAATTACTAGGGAGGAAGGCATAATTTAAGGAATGAGAGAATTTGCTAGTTGCTTGTCATAAAGGTGAGAGAACATATTTCTGGGTATAAGCTGAGAATTTTTGTAACTTTTTAAGTTAAATTACAAGGGTCAACTTACGTACAAAACTGCTAACCTAAAAAAAAAAATATATAGATACTTTTTCATTAGTTGGAAGCAAAGGATAAATTGCTAAATATCGCACTTTTTATTCTTTAAGAGTATGAAAAAAATTTATTTTATAAATGAAATGAGTTATTCATTTTATAAAAATGAGTTGTTTTCAATATCATTTATAATGCTGATTTTATTGCATCATGGCCAGAATGAAAGATCGGATGCTGGCAAAATTTGTGCTCAGCTTTCTTCACTCTCAAACTTGTTTTTCATTTACAAAGAAATGCCAGTTAGCCATATTGTTGTCAGAATTTTCAACAAACATGATCACCTGTAATCTGAAATTTGTCAAATAAGAAATTCTCTTCCCACTTCTCTTTTAAACAAATGATAATGTGGCACAGAAATAAGACTAACACAGATACCATAGATAGGAGAGAGAAAAAATGAATAAGGAAAATGTGCTAGCTTTAAATAGGGGTTACCAGAATGATTATTATATTATCTCATCATTGGCATCTGGTGTTTTATTCACAGAATTTGAATGGGAAAGTATTCCACCCATTTTATCTGCTTGGCAAGACTGATCTATAATCCGAATCCGGACCTCAAACCACAAACTTTTTTTTGTATGCTTTGCGCATGCGCATTTGATTTTTTTCCTTCCATAATAAAACATGTGGAGATTTTCAAAAACGGCCAAGATTGCAATCTTGTTTTCTTCCCTCCCCCTAAGGTATGCAGTAGCAGGTGCAATTTCTCCAAATGTATTGTATCAGTTTACTGCAGACAGCTTGTCCTAAGAGGTTTCTTATCGTTTGGTTGCTCATGACATTTCGTTGTTGATTCTTTTGTGGTACAGTGTGCTTTTAAGCTTTAAACAGCAATAAAAGTGCAGGAAAGCTTTCAATAGCAATAAAGGTCCTATAAAAATAATGGAAGTAAACAAAATCTCAGTCTTGATCATAACAAAGCCAGAAAGGCTTGTTGGTCTGACCTTCAGAATAGTTTTATAAAAAACGGGTTCAAAGCCTAATGGAATTTTTGTTAGAAAGTACAAAGGATGTCATTCGAAATCTTCACACCTATTATCTGCATTAATGGATGGGGAGGGGAGGAAATTGCTGTGAAACTGGAAAAGTATTTCGGGCGGTTCGGTATTTTGGGGATAAAGAATAGCGAAGGGTCTGGATTTCAAAGAGATAAGCTAGGCTAAAATTATCTTTACTGATTCTAAGGCATTTCAGTTAATGTTTCAGATTGCGCTGTTCCTTAATCTGCTAATTGGATCTGGCTTATTATTTTTTGCAGACTGTTAGAGCAATTTTATAAAAATTAAGCTTGAACTTTCGATTATGTCAAAAAGAGTTTCCAATTCTGGAGCTGCCAAAGGATCTACAAAGTGAAAACATGTTTTGATGTCCATCAAACAAAAAGTGGAATTGCTGCAAAAAATGGATAAAGGCATATCCGTCTCAAAATTATGCAAGGAGTATGACATTGGAAAGTCAAATGTATAGGACATAAGCAAAAAGAAAAAGGAACTTTTTGAATTTTTTGTGGATTCCAACACCCCATTGGCAATGAATAACCGAAAAAGAGTTCTTTATGCTAAAAGTGGCAATCATGACAAAATGATGATTGAATGGGTCAGACAGTGTCGCAGCTAGGGCGTGCCATTGATGGGTCCAATGCTAATGGCTCAAGCCAAAATATTTCATGAAGAAATGAACTTGAACACTGAGTGCACACATTCAATAGGTTGGTTAACCAAATTTAAAAATCGCCGTGGTATAAGACAATTAAAAATTTCAGGTGAAAAGCTTCAGCTGATACTGAAGCTGCTGAAGAATTTGCTGATGAATTCATTGAACTCATTAATAGTGAACAATTAATTATCTCCAGAACAATTTACAATGCTGATGAAACTGGTCTTTTCTGGCAATATGTACCGCGAAATACCTTGGCAACCTCTACAAAAAAGGTTCCAACTAATGTCGATGATTCCAAAGCAAGACCAACAGTTTTAGCTTGCACAAATGCTGCAGGAACGCACAAGTGCAAATGTTTCATAATCAGAAAACATGCACGACCTCGAGCATTTAAAGGAGTAACAATTTTCCCCATTATATATCACGCAAATGAAAGAGCTTGGATGACACAAGCATTAATGAATGATTGGTTTGAAAATCATTTTATACCCAAGGCTCAGCAACATCTGAATTTAGTTGGTTTACCTGATAATGCAAAAATTGTCCTGATTGTAGACAACTGTTTGGCTCATACTTCACATAAAGTTTTACTGAAGGTTAATGTATCCGTATTATTCTTCCCTCCAAACTGTACGTCTATCATTCAGCCTATGGATATGGGAATAGTGCATGTGCTGAAATGCAAATACAAAGTAGCATTTTTAAAATCTATGTTAAATTTCTTGAACAATGGCTAGACTATTCAAGAATTTTTGAACTATTTTAGCATAAAATCTGCTGTGTGGAGCATCGCAAGATCGTGGGAGGATATGTCTCCAGAAACGTTAAAAAGTGCTTGGCATAATTTATGGCCAGCTACGATATTTCACGGTGAGGACGATGAAGATGATAGCTGCGAATTTGAAGGTTTTCGGACATCGCAAACTAAAGCTGAAATTTTCCAGTTATTGGATTATGTAAAGAAATGTGGAGAAGCGGTAATAAATGAAGATGATATAACAGAAGTTTTTCATTGCGACGACAATGCCCCAATCATCAATCAATTAACGGGCGGTGAAATCTGTAGTATGGTTCTAGATTCAGAAAATACCACTTCCGATAGTAAAGAAAGTGATAGAGAGGTTATTGAAAACAAAAAAATTTCGATTGACAAGTTAGTCGGTACTCTCGATGCAGCAATTACAGGACTTGAACAGTGGAACTTTGTAACTGAACAAGAAATTATATCTGTCTATGGGATTAGAGAAAGTATTAGCACAAAAAATGAAGCAACTTACATCGAAAAAAATGTTTAATAAAGTAAACAAATAAATATTAAACTTTTTTTTGTAAAATTTGATACCCTTTAGATCATAATTCCTCTTTATTTCATAAATTACTGTTTCATATTTTTAATTGTATAATTTCTGCATGCCCAATCTTACCAGATTTAAATTGATGATCTGTAATCCGGAAAAACCCCTAATCCGGAATCTCCAAGGTCCCGACTGTATACAGATTTTGAATTTTGGGTTAGTTTTTGAAGCAAAAAATCTCTCTCAGCTTTACACAGATCAGTTTGTATTCAGAAATATATGGTATATAGCTGATTTATTCATTCTTTCTAGAAAAAAAAGGGGGGAGTATTGAAATGATTATAGCTTTTGTATAACTTTGAAATTGATCTATTAATCTTTTAAAGTGGAATACAGTACAAAGTCCGACCTTCAATATCTGGAATGATCTAAAATCTAGACCTCGAAGCCACCACCAACATTTTTTTTGTTTGTTTGTTTGATTTACACATGCACATCTAATATCCCCCCCCCGAATAATAAAACATGTGGATAATCCTGATTCTTAATTTCACTTCAGTGCTAAATGCAGTACCTTGTTATCGAAAAAACAATCATTTTAGCATAAATTTGTGTGATTAATAATTTGGCTGTGTATCTGCTTGGCATACTTCTCAAACCAAATCATTCTACTTGGAAACATTGTTGATTTTATACCTACTAATATTTTATATCCCTGATGCCAACCTGGCAAATCATTATTTATTATATTTTGTTTTCATCACCGCATGTACATCAATACATGACAACTTGAGTAATGACTCATGCAGCGATGCATAAATATTTTATTTTTATGTAGTGATAACTGAATAACAAAGATTATGGTAACCTTTTATGTTGACATTACACTTGACAATGATTAGAGATTTAAATTAAATGTGCTAAGAAATGTTGACTAGAAAAAATTTCTTTCCGTATGCTAAAAGTAGATTTTCTTAAAGATACTCATAAGCCAAAAGATTACATTTAGTGCTATTTGAATTAAGAATAACTGATTTGTTATTCACATAAAGTATGGTCATAAAAGAGTATTGGGATGTATAAAGAGCTAAAAGAGTATAGGATCTACAAAGTGAAAGCATGTTTTGATATCAATTAAAGAAAAATGGAATTGCTGTAAAAAATGGATGAAGGCCTATCCGTCTCAAAATTCTGTGAGGAGTATAACATTGGAAAGTCAACTGTATTGACATAAGAAAACAGACAAAGGAACTTTGTGAAGATTCCGATACCCTACTCGCAATAAATGATAGAAACATTATTCATTATGCCAAAAGTACCGATCATGACAAAGTGATGATTGAACGGATCAAGCAGCATTGCAGCAAGGGCGTGCCGTTGACGGGTCCAGTTCTAATGGCTGAAGCCAAAATATTTCACGAAGAAATGAACTGAAAAACTGAGTGCACATATTTGACAGGTTCGTTAACCAAATTTAAAAATCATTATGGTATAAAGCAATTAAAATTTCAGGTGATAAAGCTAACACTGATGAAGCTGGTCTTTTCTGGCCATATGTACCATGAAATACTTTGACAACTTCTACAGAAAAGGCTTTAACTGGTGTCAAAGATTTCAAAGCGAGGCTAACAATTTTAGCGTGCGCAAATGCAGCAGCAACACACAAATGTAAACTTTTCACAATTGGAAAAAATACACAACCTCAAGCATTTAAAGGAGGAAAGATTTTCTCTGTTATAAAGTCATGCAAATAAAAAAGCATGGATGACAAAAGTGCTAATGAATGATTGGTTTGGAAATCAGTTCATAACCGAGGCTTGGCAGCATTTGAATTTTGTTGGTTTACTGATGATGCAAAAATTGTTCTGATAGTAGGCAACTGTTTGGCTTGTACTTCACAAGTGTTAGTGAAAGATAATGTATCCGTTTCCTCCAAATTGTACGTCCATCATTCAGCCTATGGCTATTGGAATAGACCATGCTCTGAAATGCAAATATAAAGTCCACATAAAATTCCTTGAATAATGGCAAAACTATTTAGGAATTTTTGCAATATTTTAGCATAAAATCTGCTGTGTGGAGCATCGCAAGATTGTGGAAGGATGTGTCTCCAGATACTTTAAAAATGCTTGGCAAAATTTATGGGCAGCTATCATATTTCATGGTAGGGATGATGAAGATGATAGCCGCAAATTTGAAGGTTTTCGGATATTGCAGATCAAAGGTTAAATTTTTCAGTTAATCGATTTTGTAAAGAAATGTGGAGAAGCGGTATAAATGAAAATGATACAAGTTCTTCATTGTGATGAGAAGCCCCAGCATCAATAACGGACAGTGAAATCTGTAGTATGGTTCTAGATCTAGAAAATACCACTACCGATAGTGATGAAAGTGACATAGAGGTTATTGAAAATCAAAAAATTTTGATTGACAAGTTATTTGGAACAGAACACAGGACTTGAACAATAAAACTTTGTAAGTGGATAAGAAGTTATGTCTGAATTAAAGAGAAAGTATTAGCACAAAAAACAAAGCAACTTAAACAATTTACATTGAAAGACATGCTTAATAAAGTAAACAAATAAATATTAAGCCCTTTTTTTAAAAAAAATTTTGATACCCTTTAGATGATAAATGCTTCATTATTTCATAAATCACGATTTCATATTTTTAATTTTATAATTTCTGCATGCCATCTTACTAGACTTATGCTGATGCACTAATATCCAGAAAAATCTCAAATCCAGAATTGCCGAAGTCCTGACGAGTCTGGATCTTGGACTTTGTACTGTAAACATTTTAACAAATAGCATATTGATGTGAGTGTAAAGCAACTCAGCTCGTTCTTTGGGCCTTAATGCCTTTCTTTTTTGTGCAAAGTAATATTTAAAGAGATAACATCAATTCCTTAACTTTTTTATTAAAAGAAGACCTATCTTAATTATGAAGTTCAGGACCTAGCATTTAGATCATCTAATTATCTTCTTGTAATGTACATTCAGGCCACTTGAAGCTCTCTGATATTTAGCTCAGTGTGGCAATGTGATCTAAAGATTGGCTGCAAATAACAACTTTATTTCCTTAAATACTTATCCTAGACTTATATTTACAACTGTAAAATGTTTCAAAATGAAGTTGTGTATTATAAGAAAGCAGTTAGTTTCAGAACTGGTTATAAGGGTTCTGTAAGTACAAAACTTAATATTTTATGTACCCATAAGAGCAGAAAGTACAATTAATAAAATGTTTAATTTGCTTTATATGAGTTAAGTACGAAATAGTCTGTCTTCAAGTGAATATTCTTGTAAATGTGTATACTTAATAATTTCATATGGAACAATTTGTATAACTTTTTAAAGTGTAGGAAAAATTTACCCTATTGGAATTTTCTTAACACATAAAATGTTTGGTTTTATGTTTAGAGAAGAAACGTTTTTGCATTTAATGCTGGATGTATTTCAAGTAAAATGAAGTGTGTTTGTACTTTGCAACAAAATTATTCATGTTTTCTTTATAAATTAACAGGATTCTTCTTTTAGTATTTTCTGAAGGAAGTGTATTCTTCCATGAAGCCAGTACTAAGTCACTCGCTGTACTTCAGCAAATACTTAATGGTCTACAGAATTCACTTGCTTATCAATTGAAGTTGTTTAGGGTTTAAGATGAGGATTTTTATGATGTCTGTATGAATTAATTAAACTCTTAATGCAATTGTTATCGAATTCTGTCATAGCATTTTATTGCTTAAATTTAGTAAAATATTAAAAGAAATAAATATGCATACTATAATTTATGTATTTTCTTTTCATTCTTAAAATAAAATTGTCTATGTTTAATTCCTCATCACAACAGCTCATAAGCTCAGAGGTGCTTAAGTAATCAAGAAAAGTATTGGCTTAATAAAAAAGTTCATTCTATTTATTATATTTAAATTAAGAATGGATGTGATACATGATGCTATGATGACTGGGATTTTTAGATAATGACTGGAAATATGGAGTAGATGATACCTTAGAAACACAGCATCACATCAAAAAATCATACATAAAAAAATTTCATGCAGTTCAGAATGACAAAGAATAAAGAGCATATCAGATATTGTTTTTTGCACGAGTTTGATGGAGGTTGTATTACAGCCCTAGGATGCCAAAGTATTTGTCAAGTGTACAGGTAGCATGTGCTTGATGGTAGCACATGCTGTCAGAGTTCTTGACACAGTGTTGTACATAATGGTAGCACATTTCAGAAATGAAGGCAGAAACTTAAAAATAACCACATTCTGAGCATTTATTAATAAAATTGTTATCTGAATCCGGAACTACAGTTTAAAGATTAATGTATGCTTTATCACGAAGCTGGAGTAGTGGATTCTGTATCAGCTCTCGTAAAGAGAGTGAGAAGCGAAAACCAAAACCTTCTTTATTTGCTTTCTTGTTATAGAAGTAAACCGTTTTTGGAACAAATTTAAATGGCAAATGGTTACTTTGCTGTAATATCAAACATGGAATAACTGAGTGTCTTACAGCAGAGCCTGCTTCACTCATCTTTAAAGAAAGAATTACGTCTTAAAAATGTTTTGTTAAGTGTGTGGTGGGATATGAAGGAATTAATCCATTGGGATTTCCCTCTGTGTAACCAAACCATAAATCCTGATGCGTACTGCCAACAGTTGGATAAATTGAGACAAAATTAATGTGTAAGCTGCCAGCGCCTGTCAGTCACAAAGGGAATCAGTAGGGAAGAGAACTATTCAACTTTGGTTGGTTGGTTTTGTGGGATTCTTGAACTTCATTCCTTTTGAATATAAACATTTTCGATCATAAAAGAATTCCTTGTTTTTTCAAACCTTTGATGATGTGAGAGATTTGAAAACAGCATTATACAAGGTCATCTGTAATCAGAAGATATTTGTGATCTAGAAATTAATCTACTGCAAGGCAGATCACAACAGATTTTACTAAATGATGATCGTACTAAATTATGTGAAGCATATGTGTTTGTTTTTCTTTGTTTTTCATTTTCCACTTAAAAAAGGTGATGGACTTTTGCAGTAACCCTATAAATAAGTGTATATACTCATTATTCTTCTCAAAAAGAACTGTATTATTACAGAATTTGATATTCAGAAGTCGTTTATAAATGTAATTAAGCACTTTTGTTGCTCTTAATTAGAATGATTCTATACATAAATTATTCAGATGCATAGTTTCTTTTATTTTGCCCCCCCCCCAGGGGACAAGTGGTAAAATTAATGAGTGCTGCTAATTCAGTCTAGGATCAATTTCAGGTGAGCAAGCCGGCTGCATAGGCATTTTTGGTTTTCCACATGTGTAATGTGGATACGAGCCAGTTTCCCTGAGAAAGCCCTCCAATAAGGTATCCTTCCCGTTAGGCAGATAGCCCTCATTTGTTTTGCTATATTCAAATGAGCCAAACAAAACCTTCTGTTTTATTCATTCTGAAATATTAAAATAAATTATGACAATGTACTAAAGTTATGTATTCCAGAATTTATTGTAATAATTCTCATTTTTGTATTTATTTCGTATTCTTGGAACAATAGATATACCAGAATCAATTTTCTCATGTTTCTTTTCATATTACAGACACTTTTTTTTTAGCATAAAATTTTGTATTTTTCGAACTGTGTTAAATGTCAATACATTTTATTTCATAGGGAAAGGAGAGAACAAGAAAGAAGAGAACAAGAAAGGAGAGAACTTGAAAGGCAAGAACAAGAAAGAAAGGAACAAGAGCGGAAAGAAAAAGAAAGGCGTGAGCAGGAAAGGAGGAGAGAACTAGAACGAAGAGAAATGGAAAGGAGAGAACAAGAAAGAAGAGAACAAGAGCGAAGGGAACAAGAAAGACAGAAAGACAGGTAATTTTTTTTTATTTCATCTGTAATGCTTCATATATTTTTATTTTTTATGCAAATTTGTGCAGTGAATACATGCATTCCTTAAGTATTTGTGTACTTATGCATAAAATGGAGTCTACTTTGTTTCTTTGTATTAAATAAGAAAGTAAGTAATTATTACTTTTGGAATATTGTCAACTGCAGCTGCACATCCACACCACACACATTTTTTTCCTTCTTTGCCCTTTTTTTTTGCCATTTTGAATCATATTAACTAAGATGCTGATGTCACTGCTAATGCTAGGAATAAGAACTAAAGTAGCAATAAATAATTACTGAAGTAAACAGCAATTAAGTAAGCAATTCATGCCTTAAAACTCATTCATCTCATAATATCTTAAACTAAGAACTAAAAAGTTCACTGAATTCAAATCATAAGATTTGATCATAATAATAAGGCTTATAACATCCTGGAAATGTATTATTAGAATTTTAAAATTTATGATTTTTCATATATAAAAATATTACCTGTTTTTTTTTTTTAAAGTTTTAAAATTATGATTCCAATTTAAATCGTTGCCATCCGCAGTTTCAAAGCAAAGAATAATTAGTTTAAACATTTTGATATTTACACGTGTTTTCAAATACTGAGTTAGTATTTTTGTGAGTTAACAATTTATATAAACTTTTTGAAAATACATGCCAGAAGAATAAACGAGAATTAGAAACCTTTTTTATAGCTGTAAGCAGTAATAAAGTTCACAGGTGAAGGTATTCGGTGAAGTCTACAGATGAAGAGCAAATTATTTGGACATTTTAATTAACATCCCAAATATAAATAGTTTAATGAGTATAAAAAGAGTATGTTAATACTTTGCACTCTGTAAATATGAACATTGATCAGCTGACTGCATCCACGGCACACATTTCCCCCTTTTCTAATATAAGAATTTTTACGTTATATATAATTTTTATTGTTTTAATTTAAATTGATGATTTAATTTGATATTTACTCATCCTGTTTGCTAGTTTGCCACCACTTTTGATTTAATTCATGACTTAATTTTGAAATTTTTTAATTTCAGATCTATGTATATATGCATATATAAATTTTATAATTTTACAAACAGGAGTTTTGTTCATATCTACATGTACATATACTTAGACACACATGCACATATGAATAATTGACAGCGTGGCTCTAAGCTCAGTTCCGTTAGTTCAATTTGTGAGAGAGAACATCTTGGAAGGAGACAGGTCCGAGGATCTCCCACCTCTCT